>JADWQK010001335.1:0-213335 GCA_017933935.1 Sesamia nonagrioides | reverse complement strand
CCGCCAGAACTACAACAGGGAAAAATAATATAAACGAAATTCCTTCAGCGCTGTAAGACGTGACTATTGATTTAGTAGACGAAACTGCTAAAAAGACAATCACGTTTTTATTAAATATCTATCTTACCAACAAAAAGTTTATAGGAAAACGGACCATAAAAATAAGGTTGCGGTTTCACATGTTTAAAGTAAACATTCAGATGTTTAATGTTTTATTTGTTACAATATTTTCTAAGTAAAATTTTTAGGGTGAGGAATTTTTGGCGCTATAGTGGAAAGCGGTTTTTTGGCAATTACACCGTACATTTTGTCTGTGTCTATTGGGTGGTTTATTTAAAAGTTAGAGATAACTCCTCGTTTATACTTTGTTTAGTATTAGGGGAGTTGATACATTTTCTACGAGATTTCCAGGGGGTACGCCCATGTTTACAAAACGGGTTCTCAGAAGCCCGAAACTCTGACATGCAATCAGTCCTACCAAGGGCTGTCAACCCAGTAACTGAGTTGTGGAGGGCGGCCATATAGGCAGTCATTCCAATTTCCAAGTAAAATACTGGTATTCAACTGTTCTATCTAGTTTGATTGGAAACCAACCTTACCATAATTGGGAAAAAGCTAAGACGATTATCATCATTCTGTACTATTTCTTGTTATTTATACGTTTTTGTAATAGAAACAAAAACACAGCCTAAATTACTTACAAGACTAGTTTATAGGCTAACGTATTCCAAACATCGCGTAAGGCGCTGTTTGTTGGAAATTCGCCAAAATTGAATTGAGTTTACGTAATCGAGACTTAATTGATGCTACGGTCATGTAACAACTGCAATCATTCATGTTATTCAGACCTGTCGCAGAAAATGAAGCCTAGACAAGTACCCACCCAATGTTTCTTAGAAATTATCGGATTCAATTGCTTCTAACAGTAATAATTATGATGAATGACGATATTATATGGCAAAAAATAGCCTGGGAAATAAATTTCTTAACAGTATACACGAAAAAGTATGTCACATGACATTAATAGAGAGAAATGTTAGTGACGGTTGGCTGTTATAATAATTGCGACATCAACAACAAGCGTGGTGCCGGCGTCGTCGATAATTTTCGTACATAACAAGAGCGACCTCATTCTGAAAACTGAAGTAGGGTCTGAAAGAAATCAAAAGGGCTCTAGAAATACAGGGCAAAGAGGGTGAGCTTTACAATTCACGATGAAGTACTTATATTGATAGGCACCTACAAATTATTAAAATATAAAGGTTCACCTTTATGTGTAGAACTTTGAGTAGGAAGTTTCAAATAAAACAAATTATGTACCTAACTGGGTAGCTTATGAATATATTTCGACATCAAGGTTGTTATTGATTTACAATTTAATAGCTCCTTTCCTTCAGTTATGACATCGAACCATACAAGGCGCGAATTAATTAGGTCCTACCTACTTAATTCATTTGAATACTACCATGGTCCATGGTTAATAGATTTGATGGATGTATAAAGGCGCAGAGGTTACAGAATTCATTAGAAGCGTCTGGGCTTAGTGGGACACTGTAATGGCATTTTATTATGACTGGCCTCATTTCTGCCGGTGTTTATAGGATGGTTCAAAAACATCACGTTTTATTAGGTCGTCGTAGAATCGTGTTAAGTAAGTAGGTAAAGGAAATGACGCGTCTATCAGTTATAGATGCCTGAGAATTTTATGTAGGCTGTTTCAACACAAGATAAGTCAATTAGTTATTATCTGTACATATGTAGGTACTTAGTAGGTTTGTTTATTTTGCCATAGTGTGATATCAAAAATTCGTAATTGATGAGATATTAAAAACATTTTTTTATTCATTAACAAATATTTACAGTATTTGGTAAATATACACGTAATAACGAGAGGTGTTATTGCGGTAATAGTCGTATAAAGAGGGTTCGAAGTTTTGCAGAGGAATTTAAAATTATCCCTACGATATCTGCAATTCTGTAACATCGGTACCCAACAATGAACATTGGGATATTCATCTAGGTAACCCAAAAATAAATTGTGAAGGGATTAGAAGGACATCCTTTTAAATCAAACTGTTCCGTATACGGGTAACCCGGGCATGCCCTTCAGCAGATCCAATTGTTATTTATACAATAACGGGGTAACCCTTAACCCCTTCAAATCTAACTTCTATTGTATAAGGGTAACTGGAACTGAAACCAACTGTTTTCTTAGAAGGCTAACCCTTATATCTATACCTAGGTACAACCTACCGTTGATAATCATCATTTGGGAACTTCCATAATATTTAATATCTGAATTCTGAACTATTCAAGTTACATTACTTACTTAATACCGTGTTTCGACAATAGGAATGGAAGAAGTTAGCTATTGTTCTTTCTCATATAAAACACGAACTATTAAACAAACATTAAAGGATGGCTTTATTACTTTGTTATCAAACTACGTCATTGGGACAATAACTGTATAACATTTAAAACCACGAAATTGGTTGTTTGCGTTAAACACCGTAAAAACACATGAGTCAAAATATCCCCCGCAGTGAGTCTGACTGTTTAGGGAACTCGGTATGTGAGGATAATACTTACGTATGTACGTATGTATAATTAGACACAGAAGTGTTTATTGTATTTTAAACCGATGTTTATGTATTTTTTCATCATTGACATATTTGAGTACCTAGTTATATATATATTTACGCACTAGGTATATGTATCAAGCGAGAAGAGCTATAGCAGTATTTTACTTTGGGGGGTAAATATTGAAAAGTTGAAAATGGACAAATAATTATACGTTGAATAGCTTAAGCCTTCAAATTTCATGACATTAAGTAGGTACTTTCATAAACATTGTCTACTTATTAATATAATAAATTTTTGCTTTCGTATTTTGTTAGGAAAGTCCAAGGTAACCTATGTACTTCTAAAATTTGGTTATAAAAGCATGTTTTGTTCAATTTTGTTTATGAAATATACCTCTAAATCTTAAATTATGTACTTGGTAGGTAGGATATCTGGCGCTCTAGTGTAAATCTCTACCCTTGTAATCTTTATCTAATAATAAGTAGGTAGATTTGTATAGGATGTGTACCTACTTAATATTTTAGTTTTAAACTTCAAATATTGGCAACATTTCTTTATATTCCTACTGTTAAAGCTGGAAGAAATTTCTTAAGAAATAAGCAGTATAACTTTGTATTCAAATTACAAATATGTATATCGTATTCCTGTGTATAATAATAAAATATGTGCTTACTTACTTAGGTTTTGTTGTGCGTAATTTAAATATAGAAAACGAGATTATGGTAGTATGTAGATAAGTAAAAGTGAACCGAGCAAGAAAATATTGCATCTAACTAAATGCCCCTGTTTACTAGTGACAAACACGTTTAACAAGATTATGAATGCAGGCATCGGCTTTCAACAGATGTGTATAGGTATTCCTATACGTAGGAACCTAAGTGAAACAGTAGACTAAAAAAAAAACGGCAACAGCGTATCGGGCCACGCGCAGTGTAGGGTTGCATATTTTCCGTCAAAAAAGTTAAATAAGGGTTTGAAAAAATGGGCTATTTGTTACAAAGAGTTAAAATACTAAATACGGAATCCTAAAAACGGCTAAACATGGACCCACAAAGGACGTTGATAATTAAAGAAAGATTTATATTTTCCACCTACCTACACATTGAAAGTTCGAAAAAATGTTGTTCGAGTCTAACCACGAGTATTGGGAAGAGGTTGTATCATGAAGTGATAACCAGCGTCATTTAGTAATTTATATACTGCAGTATTTCTGGTACTAAGACAGTCTTCGTTCAAATCTCCAAATATAATCCAAGAACTGTTATGCGACAATAGAATATATATAAAACCAACTGCTACGCTGTTGGGGCAACTGACCCATCATGCAAATGTATGATCTATACAAGGTTATTTTCACATTGTTTACTTCAATAGATACTGCTTCATAGTAACCAGTTCCGGTAATTTAGTAGTTGGAATATTCTACACTAGCGGCCGCCAGCGACTTCGTTCGCGTGGTGTTGGTTATGCTCCGCTTCTGTAGGTCGTATCGTGATGTTATATAGCCTAAAGCCTTCCTGGATTAATGGGCTATCCAACGCAAAAAGAATGTTTCAAATCGGACCCGTAGTTCCTGAGATTAACGCGTTCAAACAAACTCTTCAGATCTATACATATATTAGTATAGATTATGTTTTACCAGGTTATGCTCCGCTTCTATAAGTCGTAGCGTGATGTTATATAGCCCAAAGCCTTCCTGGATTAATGGGCTATCCAACACAAAAAGAATTTTTCAAATCGAACCAGTAGTTCCTGAGATTATCGCATTCAAACAAACAAACTCTTCAGATTTATTAGTATAGATTATGTTTTACCATTGCACATACACTAAAGCCGGAGTTTGCAGAATACAGTTTCGGGCCATTTGTCCAGACTATTTCTTTTCATTGCCATTGGCGCCGATTCTCTTCTCAGTGCATCTTTTTTTTTCTATTGATTATGAAAAGTCCGTCTCTCTGTTTATTAAGGGTTCCTAGTTGACTACGGAACCCTAAAAAATATAACTGGCAAGAATACAATTCTCTAGATTTTTATTTTACTCAATGGGTATCGTGTTTAGTGCATAGGGATATATTATCTGGATTATGGATGTCGAATAGGCAGTCGGCGGTCACACTAACAGCTGTAGCATTGGCTTTAATTTTTACAGTTCATTAACATTTATTTCGTTATTTCTTCTTCTTCTTAAGCCTATAGAGGTCCACTACTGGATAAGGCCTCCCCCAAGGCTTTCATTGCTTTGGGGGGGTTTGCCATAATCCCCACGCTTGGCAGGCGGGTTGGGGATCGCAGTATATAATTTTATATTCCACAGGACAAGCGCTGCTGCCCGCTTCCCTGGTGAGAGTTCCCAAAGTCGCCTCTTATGACACCCTCGGGAGGATATGGGTTGGTACTATTCTAAGCTCGGTACCACACGTCCCTAATATTATCTGGATTATGGATGTCGAATAGGCAGTCGGCGGTCACACTAACAGCTGTAGCAATGGCTTTAATTTTTACAGTTTATTAACACTTATTTCGTCAAATCTTCTTCAACTTCAGCCTATAGAGGTACACTGCTGATCAAAGGCCTCCCACAAGGCTTTCATTGCTTTGGGGGGGTTTGCCATGTTCCCCACGCTTGGCAGGTGGGTTGGGGATGGCAGTATATAATTTTATATTCCACAGGACAAGCGCTGCTGCCTGCTTCCCTGGTGAGAGTTCCCTTAATCGCCTCTTACGACACCCTCGGGAGGATATGGGTTGGTATCGGTATTCTAAGCCCGGTACCACAAGCCCCTATTTCGTTATTTACGAGCGGACAATTTTATCGAACATATTAAGAAATTGATTAAGTAAGTGTATTACGCAATTAGGGTGGTTGTTTCCTACCCAAGTTTTGTAGTGGAAGTCAAAGAATTTTAAACATGATTTGTATGACCAGGCTAGGCAGGTATTGCCTTCGCTTACCTTGAACGTTCTACTTTCAAGACAATGCGATTCGTAACCCGTGGCTAAAACCAAGATGACTTAGATGTCTATAGACTGCAGATATTTACCCACTAGTTATTCGGCAGACCTAGATACAAAAAGTTATTTATTTAACCATTTATGTACACTTTTTTATAATTATGAACTAGTGCTTGACCGCAATCCCGCCTGATGGTAAGCAGTGATGCAATTGTTGGTGGTAAAGAGAGCTAGTTTATTATGAGCCTATTGACTCTAGACTTGAAGACACTTAATTTGAAGTCAGATGGAAACACCGCCGCTGAAAAATTGGTCCAGTCGCTCGATGTACGCGGTATAAAAGACGAGGCGAAACACTTCGTCCGGATCGTAGTGGTGTCAACAACGTAAGGGTGGATATATTTGCCGTACGACGGGTCGATGATGGAACGGAGATTGGGAAATTAAGTCATGCAATTCCCTCGCACACTCTCCAAAATGCATCCTATAGAACACCGACAGGCTGGCTACGACTCATATAAACAAACAGACAAGAAGAAATCAATACATATAAAAATACGTACAACGATGATGCTTATTTCTAAAGAAATCTCTGCCAACATATCTGCGAGAGATGTAGACGATGTTACAGTTTGTCTGTAGGTACCTACTTTATCTACATAATATATCCAACTAACCATTTCTTTGATACAATTTCACGTGAGTAAACTTAGACCATCTTTAGACCTTGAGAAACTGGTGGTTGGTTTTCATCTTTAATTTTAAAATTGGCAATGAATACTGCAGTGCGATTCTGTAACCACCTCATCGTGATAACTTAGCTGAAGTGAGCGTGGAATGAGTTCCCATTACATATTGACAACTCATTCTAAGCTCGCCTTTTTTTGTTTCCGGGGTGGAAAATCCTCATGGATGTCCGCCACCCTGGGGCTGGCGACGGGATCTGTCAGAATCTTACTGACTAAAAACCACCCCAGTGTCGCTCCACGCACGTGCTCGCGGGGCCGCGGGAGTCCAGATTCTTCCCCACACTAGTGCTGGCTCTCTAAGCTTACCATACCTAACACATTACATATACTCGTACACCGCTACGAATACATTATGCATTCTTTACGCATCTAGAGCTGCTTAATTATTTTTATTGTTATTATTAATTTTTTTCGTTATTGTATTTCATTTCATTTTCTATAATATTTAGCTTCATCACCTCCATTGTTAAGATAGCACATAAGGGAAGAGCGAGACAGTTCCGACACAAGTACTATTGTAACTTACCTACTGGAGCTGCCTCAATTTATGTATGACACAATGTTTGGATGAAATAAATATTTTTGTATTTTTTGTACACACACACAGTAAGATTTTTACAGAATCGATCAGCTGTATGTATAGTAAACACTCAATGAACATCAAATTTTTATTGGTTCTTTTAGAAATAAAACTATCTAAAACGCAGCTTACGTTACCTATAGATAGCTTGGGTATATGATTGGAAACAGCAGCGATTAGTGTCTGGAAAATTTATTGTTCGTCATAAACTACCAGCAGGGTAATTGTGTAACAAACTATCAGTAGTAATGGGTTTCATTTTGACAGTTCAAATACCTACACTATTCATTGCGTGTTTATGTTGTTGAACGAACAAATTTTCGAACTTATAAAGCAATGGACTAACAATATCCTTCAAAATGATTCCAATTGATAGTAATGTCTGTTACGCAGTAGGTGAGGAACAATAACGTACTGGAAAGGATACAATAAATCATAGTTTTACGCTTCCCGTGATATAACGTACAAGTACTTATCTGTGTACTATGCGCGAGTATAGCAGTCAGTTGCTTGCTTATGAAATAGGGGACACTTGGCCTTGCTTGTGCCACTCTATTGCACAGTAGTCAGTCCACGAACATAGGTGTTTACGCATATGCATATGTATAGTAAGTATATATGACTAGCCTACCTATGACTTAGGTACTTACTGTGGGTACATTGAAAATTAGCATTGTTTCACACAATAAACGGACAGCTCAAGGTATGTTCATCTATGTTGTACATGCTTAGAGACATCGTGGAAAAACGTTGTTGTTTTAAAACCTGTAGAAAGGAAGATAGTAATTTCATTTATTTGTCCAAAATATGATATAGGAAAAGATCTCGCTATAGGGCCTATAGCGATATCTTTTCTTATATATATCATATTATTAAATAAGCGCCTATAGTATAGGCGCTTATGTAATAATTTATTAGCAGTTAATATAATAATTCGATAACAGTTAAATACAAATAATATGTAAAATTAATACTAGTTACCTTCAGTTTTAATCTACCTATCATTATTTACTATACCTTTATCGGATACTTGAAGCACAATGTAGCAGGAAAACATAGATATAAAATTATACATATAGCAGGAAAATATAGATATAAAATTAGACATATAGTTCACTACCATGATAAACAAGGTATTCAGTTAAACTGTGACAAGGTTCACAAATTTGCATCTACCTACCATAGATAGTATCTACATATGTGTATGTACCTATACATACTTCCCTAATAGCTATACGTGAGCAGAGGAAACTATGCCATCAGTCTTTTATGTTAGATTAACTAAGAATCCATATTAGTAATAATATATTACATCATACATTTTGGGCGCCCCTTATTGTGTGGCTCCGCATCGCTGCCAATGCGGTGAAGGTGTTGACTGCTTTGGACACCATGGCTTATCCTGCAGTAAAAGCGCAGGTCGGATAGCACGGCACGCCAGTGAATAGCAAACTTTTAGGTATTTGAGGGGGTGAAGCAGACGAAGTGGGACACGACTAGCCCCGCCCACTGCGGGGCGCGGGGCGCTCCGCGCGAGTACATCGATGCGTGAGGTGAGGCGTCGTGCATCGAGAAATACGCACGTTCTATTAAATCTATACCAACCATTCTCTATTCCATCTACATTTAGAACCGTAATTTCACAACCCAACTGCGAGGTACGGTTGGCTCTGTTCGTCACAGTCCCGGTTCGCATTAGACGAGCAGCAGGTTTGAATCCCACATCCGTTCACTTTACCTTGCGATTTTCGAAAATGTATATTTTATACATATTTTCATTTTTTATTATTACTTTTGTTTTCTTTTTTATTTTTATAATGCGCTTTGTCCGTTCTGCTTAAATTTTTTGTGTTATGTCCTTTTTTCATGAAACTGTTAGAAATATATCATTTCTAGAAATTACTATTTATAAACAGCTGTTTAGAGTAACTGTTAAAAAAAATGCATTTTCGGATATTTAAAAAAATAAAAGATTTTTTCTTCAAAACTGCAACTCTTATCGAAGTCGGGTTTGTACGAGTGCTTAGAATAACACAACACAAAAAGATTGAAATAGATGGAGGCACTTGGAGGAGGCCTATACTGAAAGGGGCCATGAATAATGCAACAAAATGAAATATAGATTTACTGTTTTGAACTATTATCAAATCAACTGTTATTTTTATTGTTTTTCTTTTCTATTCCATCTACATTTAGAAGGGTAATTTCACAACCCAACCCCGAGGTACGGTTGGCTCTGTTCGTCACAGTCCCGGTTCGCATTAGACGAGCACCAGGATCGAATCCGACTTTACCTTGCGATTTTCGAAAATGTGTACTTTATACATATTTTCATTTTTTATTATTTTTTTTTGTTTTCTTTTTTATTTTTATAATGCGCTTTGTCCGTTCTGCTTACATTTTTTGTGTTATGTCCTTTTTTCATGAAACTGTTAGAAATATATCATTTCTAGAAATTACTATTTATAAACAGCTGTTTAGAGTAACTGTTAAAAAAAAATGCATTTTCGGATATTTAAAAAAATAAAAGATTTCTTCTTCAAAACTGCAACTCTTATCGAAATCGGGTTTGTACGAGTGAAATAGATGGAGGCACTTGGAGGAGGCCTATACTGAAAGGGGCCATGAATAATGCAACAAAATGAAATCTAAATTTACTGTTTTGAACTATTATCAAATCAACTGTTATTTTTATTGTTTTTCTTTTCTATTCCATCTACATTTAGAAGGGTAATTTCACAACCCAACCTCGAGGTACGGTTGGCTCTGTTCGTCACAGTCACGGTTCGCATTAGACGAGCACCAGGATCGAATCCGACTTTACCTTGCGATTTTCGAAAATGTGTACTTTATACATATTTTCATTTTTTATTATTTTTTTTGTTTTCTTTTTTATTTTTATAATGCGCTTTATCCGTTCTGCTTAAATTTTTTTTGTGTTATGTCCTTTTTTCATGAAACTGTTAGAAATATATCATTTCTAGAAATTACTATTTATAAACAGCTGTTTAGAGTAACTGTTAAAAAAATGCATTTTCGGATATTTAAAAAAATAAAAGATTTCTTCTTCAAAACTGCAACTCTTATCGAAATCGGGTTTGTACGAGAGAAATAGATGGAGGCACTTGGAGGAGGCCTATACTGAAAGGGGCCATGAATAATGCAACAAAATGAAATCTAAATTTACTGTTTTGAACTATTATCAAATTAACTGTTATTTTTATTGTTTTTCTTTTTTTTAAATTATATTATGAACTAAGAAATTCATGGTTAAATAAAGGCTTATTATTATTATTTATTATTAATTTCTAGAAATTTGTAGAAAGAAAATTATAACGAATTGATTTTAAATATTAGTTTGCATTATAATTGTTACAAAAAGAATATATTTAAAAAGATGGAACAATTACTACAAAAATACAGAAAATCGGATAAATTAATAATAATTAAAAAAAAAAACAATTGCAAATAAGAAATCCAACAAAAAGCATACAACGTAAGGCTGGGGTTTGAACCCGAACACATACAGGTGAAGAAAAATGTGCCGCGAAAAAGTAAAAAGAATAATTACAGAAAAAAATCAAATAAAATATCGACAAAAATACAACAGTAAATTAAAAAGCATTTATTTCAATTAAAATCTACAAAAGCATATAATGTAAACCTGGGGTTTGAACCCGGGCAAAAACGAAATATGATTATTCATCAACAAACAGACACGTAAATATAATTATTTTCTTTGCGGGGTAAAGCAAAAGTGACATAGGTCCGACAAGCACCGCGCCTCAGCGGTCACTGTCGCCAAGCATAGAAGTGAAAGAGAAGGCAATGGACGCCGCGATGGAGCGACGTTTCGTTCACGTTATTTATCATTAAATACATTATTTATTTTAGAATATCTTAGTTAAATCGATAAACAAAACAATGGTTTCATTTACTATTATATTTTACATCGCTCTTCTCAATTTTATCAAGATTTGATGATTAATAATACAGTTACAACGGTAATAAATTCAATTTTAGTGGTTACTTTAGGATTTTTTTCTATCGAGAAAATTAATTCAAAACGTGTTTTGAAAACAATGGTTTCCTGCTACATATAATCAAGATTAACATATAAATTTTTAGCTGCTCTGAAATGTATACATTTGGCTAAAAAATTGTTTTAAGAAGCCTATTTTTACTGAACACAGCGCATTATCCGCCGTGCTCTTGTCACCACCGGCGTGCCAGCTGTTTTAGAACCTCACGGCTTGACACGCGACGATGGGAAGAGACCAGACGAAATGACTGTAATGCCTTGGAAGGTAGGTAGGCTTTTTGTGTGGGATGCAACTTGTGTCGACACCCTTGTGCCACCCCATCTTCTAAATACGGTGATTTGTGCTGCAGCGGCTGCTGCAAGTGCGGAAAACCTCAAACGGCGGAAATACTCCAATCTAATTGGAGCCTATATGTTCGAGCCGTTTGGGGTTGAAAGACTCGGACCCCATGGCCCTCCATGGGGTCCGAGTGCACACCTGTTATTTCGAGATATCGCCAAACGGCTGAGCTATTTTTGGCCAAAGAATCAGCATCGCCATACAACGTGGCAATGCTGCCAGACTTTTGGGCACGTTTCCTGTTGACAGCGATGCGGATGAATTTTTTGATGCCCTCTAGTTTTTTCCATTCCTCTTTTATGTAGGTACTTGTACATAATTTTATTTTTTTAACTTTTTAAATTATGTAAATTTTTACATCTTCAAAATATAAAATTTTTGATTTCCATTTTTGCTTATTTTTTTTATTATTCCATCTCGTAGTTGAGCTTGAGAGGTAGTGACTGTTAACAGGACTACCTATCCTGTGGTTGCCTTAAATTTTAAAGCTTCCAGTCAGGGGCATCTAAAAACTAAGCGACAACACGCTAGGACTCCCCCTGCGGGGTACAAACCTCGGCTTAGGGCGTCGCTGGAGAGAACGGCAAGGAACGACTGGATCGAAATTTTTTTAGTTCGTTTTGATGACCGCGGCGTTTCCTTGTAGGTACTAGCTCTGAAAAAAAAACGCCAAAACAAACTCAGAGGTCATAGTTGGGAATTTATATTTACTGGCTCAGCTGGGGCGCGGGCTGGCCTTTACCGGACAAGCCATTTTTGCTGAATGTTGGTGAGCAAAACCTACTTAATAGACACAGTAATTGTAGGTAAAATACATACTACCTACGTCTACTAAGTAGCTTGGTTAGTTGGTAGGTAGGTACCAACAACAATATTTCACTTATGTAACGAATGTAACTAGGTGAACTACGTGAAGCGGGGACGTGCTTCCCATATCAACAAGTTCTTAGTCATGTTTGTTTGACAAAGTAACTCTACGCGTTAGGAGGAACCAAATGTGAAGAAACCACTAAATTGATTCAACAAAAGTTCAACTGGCTACTTAATTGCCCGAATTAGTTAAATTCCCCTATCTTTTTTACCTTAAATACCCGTTTACTGAAATACTTCCTTTCCGTAATTCTTTTAATTTTTTGTTGAGTTTATCTTTTACTATCTAATAGCCGTGCGAGGGTGGAAACTTGTTGTATTTAGACATCATAGGCTATAGGCACACTTCTCTAGGAACAATCCTTTCTTCTTCTTCCTTTTTCAGCCTATAGAGATTCACCGGTGGATAAAGGCCTCCCACAAGGCTTTCCACGATGAACGGTCTTGTGCTGCCCGCATCCCTCGGCTTCTCGCGACCTTCACCAGGTCATCGCGCGACGGCCAGGGCCACGGTTTCTGTAGGGGGCCTCCCTACGCTGCGTGTTCCGGTACGTGGCCGCCGCTCCAGAACCTTACTGCCCCATCGGCTATCGGTTCTACGAGCAATGTGCCCCGCCCACTGCCACTTAATTTTAACAACTCGGAAAGCTATGTCGATGAATTTGGTTCTTCTGCGGATCTCCTCATTTCTGATTCGATCGCGCAAAGAACCGAACATAGCTCTTTCCATTGCCCCTTGTGTGTCTCTGAGCCTTCGTATGAAGCCCATTGTGAGCGACCACGTCTCAGTTCCGTAAGTCATCACTGGCAACACACACTGGTCAAAGACTGTCTTGAGACACTGTGGTACCTTGGACGGCGAGAAGATGTAGCGTAGCTTCCCGAACACTGTCCAGCCGAGCTGGATTCGAGACCTCTTTCTCGAAGTTGGACCTACCTAGGTAGTTGGACTATCCTATCCTATCCTATACATATTAATAAATGTATAACTAACATAAATTCTCTTAGTCATCACATCACATTAGCATTTCTCATGATTATCACATAATAGTATCTAAGGTTGATGAAACTATGTCAGTGATATAATCATAATAATATAATCCATCTTTTAACTTTCATATAATTCGAATGCTATGTTGATGAGGTTTAGTTAAATCGATTGATTTCAGTGATTTTCGACCTTCACGCCAACATTGATATTTTTTTCTTCAAAGCATATGACGCTGAGCGAAAGTGGCATATTTAAACGTATATAAATTAGCATTCCCCGTACATGACACTGAATAACGTAACGGTCATTCGTTCCATTATGTGACAGAATGTGTGTCTTCTTTCTAATATAAGTAGGTACCTAGGTATTACAGAGACAAAGGACTTTCCTTGTAGTATTTATTTTGACTCTTCTAGCTAATTAGCTTCATTGTTATTCCCCAGTATGTACCTATGGAATTCTCCAGAGGCTTACTAGCATAAAAAAAAAGTAATGTTTATGATGTAAAACTTGTCATAACCATTTGCAAAGACAACCAACATTAAATAAGGCAATATACATAAATAAATTTAGACTTCATCAAGCCTCTTTTGCGTAGGCGCGAGCGATACGAGTAGGTAGGCACCTACCAAAATACCCTTGTAAAAGTCGTGTTGAAAACTTTTTCTCGGTGGTAGGCAACAACAACTAGCAACTAGTGCGCTTTACCATCAACGATTGCGTCACCGCTTACCATCAGGCAGGATTGCGGTCAAGCGCTGGTTTATAATATGTAAAAAAAAAAAAAAAACATCAGCTGCCGGCATAAGTTACCACCCACCAGACAAAGTCTTGCCGCCAAGCGATTCGTCGTGTTCCGGCATGATGTCTCGTGAAGCCGTACGGAGGACGGGTCTGAGCAGTTGTGTTGCGATGTGTACCGGGTACGATGTGCCTAATGTTGTTGTGTCGGGAGTTTGGTCGTGGAGGGTCTCCAGATCATCCTCTGGCAGCATCGTTGATTCGTTGGTCGTGTTGTTGGGTTAAACATTGCATCACCTCGCTTAACTGTCGTCTTCCTTCCTATTCACTCAGTTTTTTTAAGTGAATAGGCTTAATAAGCTAGTGCGTTTTACCATCAACGATTGCATCACTGCTTACCATCAGGTGGGATTGCAGTCAAGCACTAGTTTATAGTTTTAACTAATAAAAAAAAAAAAACATTAGCCATTTAGGTCGGTGGTGAGGCTGAGCAGTGCAAATATTTTTTACTAAAGGATAATTAGTGGTAGGTGGTAGTAGATATCTTTTATTACCAACCCGCACTGGCCCAGCGTGGTAGATTACGGCCCACTCCCTCTCACAGAGAAGGAGACCTGTGTCCCAACAGTGGGAACATTATAGGCTGATTATGAATGTTTTATTACCACTACTGTTATGATGATAGTAGTAAGTTGCGCAAACCACTATGTACTGCACTACTTATAACTTACGTAATAAGTACAAACGTATCACTGTAGGGTCCTAAAAAGGGACGAAAGTTATTTATGTATGTTGTACTGTCAGAGTTTCACTTAAGTCCCGTCTACACGCTCCGTCTTGCCTGCGCAGTCCAGGCCTGTGCAGTCATGACTGTACAAAAAGACGGAACCTTCGGGACTGCGCACGCCAAAGTCTTGCCTGCGCAAACTGGTTTGCCTTTGCACGGGCATGCTCGCAGGTAAGACGGACGGAGCGTGTAGACGGGGCATTAGATACGAAGTACGTAGTTTGATACATAGTTTCGCATGACTTGAATGTACTAATTATCTTTTTCTTTGTTTTAGATTCGATGAAGGTCGCGACGGTTACCTAGACTTGACAGAAGTGAAACGAATGATGGAGCGACTGGGAGCGCCACAGACTCATCTTGGATTGAAAGCTATGATCTCAGAGGTCGACGAAGATGGGGACAACAGAATAAGTTTCCGGGAATTTTTACTTATTTACAGGTAGGTACTTAAAAACAATTTTGTTTTTATTAGCCCTTATTATTTCAAGAAGGGGGGGGGGGGTTGACAGCCTTTGTGGCGCGTGGCGTAGCGGAAGCGCACGCGGCCGCTGTGCATTGAGGCGCGGGTTAGATCCCCGCGCAGTGCTAATATTTGTATGCATATGAATATTTGCACTGGTCTGGTCGTGCCTCGGAAAGCACGTTAAGCCGTTGGTCCCGGTTGTCATACGAACATCTAATGGCAGTCGTTACGGGTTGTTGAGAGCCCTCAAATGTCCAATAATTGGTCTAACTGCAATGCTTCGATGTCGCCTTCGGGTTTTGGAGGACAGACGGCAGTCGCTTCACGAAAAATATCGAAGTTTAACCAAATGAGCAGTTGGACTGGTAAAGCGGACCCCAGACTCCACAGCTGAAAAAGCTTCGGATGCGACTGGGATTAACGCTGATATTATGATTATTTAAAGAAAGGTAAGTCTTAGGACCGTATTCCAGAACGAAACTCAAGCATTGATTTCTGCTTAAGCATTACTTAAAACTAGTTTCAACCAATCAAATGGCTTGAAACGAGACTTATGTAGAGCTTGAGTTTTGAGTGACGTTCTGTAATACGGACCTTTGTGTAGGGAGGAACAGACCACCTACGCCATCCGGTTTGTCGCTCTACGAACTATTGCATAGCCATAGAGGATCGATTAACAGGATCGCAGGTCAGATATAATATACACAACTGCATAACACTCAGACAAACTAGAGAATATTCGTTTTTTTTTATCTATTTAAGCATATCGCTAATCCATTGCTTCATGGTAAAAATAAGTATATGTTTCCTCAACAACATAAACAACGCGATGAATCTTGTTGTGTTGTACTGTTGTTTATACAGAGTGGTGCTGACTATATGACAATAAATGAAAACACAGACCATGCTGGTTCATAGAAATAATCCTGAGCCATAGAAAAAAACCTAGCACCAAAAATAAAAAAAAAGAAAATTTCAAACAAACTAAATCGCATAAAATTCCAAACGGAATAGAGCATCCTTTAAAATATTGGTTCAATGACCTCCGATCAGCGGGCGACAGCACTTTCCTGCATCGACTTGCTTTTTCGCGCCGCCATTATTATTAAAATTTAGTACCGCTGGATGCGGCGGTCATCAACCTGTAAGCGCTTCCTTATCAACATGTACATCATGTAGAAAATGTGAAAAATGACAAATAATTTCCTGTGACTAAACTAGTGGATATATTTATATAATTTTTTAAGGGCAGACTGAGAATGTGTTACATGTTTATTGGTACACGATGTTTATTTCATTGTCGTATTGTCAGCACCACTCTGTACAATCCGGCAAAGACCCCCATTTAACAGTAACAGTTTACACTTATGAACAATACCTACGTCATAAAACTCGCCACATCGCAATGTATTACCTATAATATATCAATTTCATTGGTACCTACTATGAGTTGACTCACAAAATCACAACTTGTCACACTCACAACATTGGTGGCTGAGTCAGTGCTTCGATTTAAAATTATAAAAGCCTTATATGGTTTGAAGAACCCTGCCCGAGAATTGTGGTCGATGAGTCCATCTACATCATGTACATCAGCACTAAATTGCGTAACACACTACCTATTCCTCTCAATTAGAACCATTTTGCTGCAAAAATCATAGAAGCATATTGGACAGCCTCCGTGGCGTAGCGGTAGCAAACGCGGCCGCTGCACAAGGAGGTGCGGATTCGATCCCCGTGCAATGCAAATATTTGTATGCATAAATAAAAATATTTGCACTGGCCTAATCGTACTTCGGAAAGCACGTTAAGCCGTTGGTCCCGGTTGCCATACGAACATACGGGTTGTTGGAGCCCTCAAAAGTCCAACAATTGGTCTAACTACTTACGGCTTCGGATGCGACTGGGATTAACGCTGAGATGATGATGATGACTGGCGTCTGTAATTACGTCACGCCCTTCAATACCTACCTAGATGCAGATTGTTCTCATTCTTATGTTAGTTGTATTTGTTTTGCAGAAAAGCGCGTGCCGGGGAACTGGAGACCGATTCCGGTCTGGATGCATTCGCACGACTCACAGAAATCAACGTGGACCAAGTAGGAGTGAACGGAGCGAAAACTTTCTTCGAAGCAAAGATTGAAGAGCTCTCCAAGAGCAATAGATTCCACAACGAAATTATACAGGAACAAGAAGAGAAACGCAGAGAGGCCGAAGAAAAGGCTATGAGGAGGCAATTGTTCAAAGAAAAAGCAGCTTTATTTCAATAAGTCTTAAGTTTATATTGTAGTTTATCTAGTCTTAAGCTGTTACCATGGCTTTGTTGAGGAGAGAATATTATGAATTTTATAAATTATGTTTATACTTTCCTCTAATATGTTTCAGATTAGTATATATTTCTTTAAAATAGTTGGGGAGCTAAAACTTGTAAATAAGAGTATACTATAAATTAATTCCAAATAAAAGTTGGAGAATGGAATTGAAATGAATGTAAGAACTAGGGATGTACCGGAGGTAGTATATCGGAACCGGAACCGGAGTTTTTAAATTTGGTTTATCGGAGTCGGAGGCAGGGTCAGAAGTGGTTGTAGGAGAGATTTTTTATTTAAACACAAAAAACACTATTCAGTCATTTTTTCATTTAAATTTTTTATTGTAAAATTAGACAAAAACAATGGAAAGAAAATTGGCATATTTCCAAATGAACAAGAAATTAAATGAAGTTAATTAAAACCCAAAGTAGCATATTATATTACATTAAATGAATAAAAGCTTTATATCAAATGTGTTGACTTCAAAACTAGCCAAAAATGTAAACAAATGTCTGTAACCTATGAACGTGTCGTGTGGTAACAAACTAATAACAAGTGAAAAAATAATTGACGATAGAGTGCACGTATCAGGAGTCAGGGAATTACCCGTCTGACATATAAACCTGCCCCCTAATTGGCGAACACATTTTATCAAATGATTGCGACTAGTTGGGGTCGTTTGGTCCGAACGATCCAATGGGGGCGGTCCAAACGATTCCAACTAGTCGCAATTATTTGACAAAAATGTGTTCGCCGATTAGGGGGCTATTCATATTCATAACAGTCGACAGGCGGCCGCCGCTATGTTATGCTTTAAATAACCTCCGATTTAAAAGTATCGGAACCGAAGGTACGATAATAATCGAAAGTTCCGACTTAACGGAGTCGGAGTCGAAGCTCCGTAACATCCCTGGTAAGAACATGTGAATGTGTCTATTTCATGAAAGTCTATTTTGTTTATAAAAAAATTAATTGTAGTACTAAAATAAATGTTACTAGTTAATTAATAGAGAAAATCTGTATTAGGATAATAATGTAACTATAGTGGCCGAAACTTGTTGCTTCTAATATAATATAATAAAAGATACAATCTGTCAAGTAGAAAAATATAGTATAATTTTTTTTTTAATTTATTGTAACCATATGGCCTAACTATAATGACGCTCAAAAATAAAATGGATGTTGCCTTGTATACGTTACTCTGTTAATAAAAGATTTTATAGTAAGTTAATAATATTGTGATTAACTAATAAATTAGTCGCAAACAAAACAAATAAAGAATTAGTGTATTAAGATGCTTTTTATTCTTAAATATTAACCAACAGAACTTATAAAAAACCAGAATTCAAGTCATTTCAATCTGTACATACAAATAAAATTGAAGTATCTGTTTATGTTAAAATAACAGTGTCTTTTTTAATGTGTTACATATTGAATGTCCACACAGTACATAAAATAAAACTTCTGATTTCAATGCAGGTGAGGACAGAAGCTAGTTAGACAAATTACAACTTTTCATTGATTTAAAAGCCTCTACTCATCCACTGCTGGACATAGGCCTCCTTCACGGCACGCCAACAAGCTTGATCCCGAGTAGTTCTCCGCCAGCCACTACCAGCCACCTTTTTGATGTTGTCGCTCCATCTCGCCCAAGGGCGTCCTATGCTACATTTGCCGAGGCGCGGTCTCCACTCGAGGACTCATTTACCCCATCGGTTGTTGGTCCTGCGATATGTGACCAGCCCAAACTCTTGTTATGATCTTTCAAAATTATTCTTGGGATAAAATGATCTGGCTTTGGAAAAGTAGCCCTTAATAAACAGATGGATAGTTGTTATTTATAAAATTCTAGCTTCCGCCTGTGGGTTCGTTCACATTAAACTCAGGAAACAAACTCTTTGCAAACTTCCACCCCATCCCTTCAACTATTGCCACTTAAAAATCACATCAATTTATCACTCCATTTTGCCATGAAAGACGAACAATCAGACCACATACACTTTTCCATACTGATATTATTAATGGGAAAGTATAACAATAACTTTATAAATGGCATTTATGAATTAAGTGAAAAAAAAAAATACTATCAACAAATCACAGACATGACTGTATTTAAGGCTTTTATATTTTCTTCCTGGTCGCCTATGGGTCAGAATTCTGCAACTTGCACCCACTGTGTCTAATAGGTAACATAATTCTGTGTCAAATCCATTCAGATTGTCACCAACATGCTAAGAAGAAAAGAGAGCTATCAAATCACAAGCATTCATTGCTTCTCTTCCATTTCAGAGTGATTTCTAGAAGCATTATGTTCTTCAAAAGACACATTTTCATTTGCATGTATACTCAAATCTATTTGTTTTCTAGTAAAAGGAGGCAAATTCTGTAAGTTAACTTGCTGAAACTTTGCTAATTCCTTGATTAGTGTTGTGTTCTGAAAATAAAATAGAAAATAAATTATGTTTAGTAAACCCACAGGACCTTTTCATTTTAAGTATTTTAAATGAAATTTGTAGGTGAACTTGACATTTGATTTTACCTTCAAAACATTGGCTTCAAATTCACCCCCCGGCCTAGTGAAGTGTTTGATTTGTTGTAATTCCACTGATCTACAAATGACAAAATCAATTATTAAACAATAGTATTTTATTTAGGTACCTAGCGGTTACTAAAATTCGAATTTGAAGAACTGGCGCGTATTATAATGTATTGTAGCTTATAGAGCTGAAACAGTAGGGATAGCTAACTATTAACAGACTTGGGTAATGAAGTAATTTAGAAAGGAGTGGAATAAATAGACATCACTTTACTTACATTAATCTTAAAAGTTGATTAGCAGTGTTTAGTTCATTTTGTAAGTCCTGTTGCAACTGTTTGGTTACTTGACTTTCGTTTCCTAGGGCTGACATTGTTTTGGGTTAAAAATAATAATAAAGAACAATTTGTGCAGGAAGGCAAAAGTTGGATTCAATAAATTGTACTTTATGCTGTACAAAAGTAAAAATACATGTAAAATCAAAAGTATGCCGCCGCCCGACAACCGAACGTTTGTTTTGAATTTGGCATTTGATTTGACATTGACATTTTTTTTTGGTTCATTTCTTTCCGTTCGGGCGAATGGAAAAGGCAAAGGCATAGTACGCTATACAGCCAAGTCTTCAGTAATTTTTTTTTCTTCATTAAATATCTATCCTAACTTAACGCTGTGGTAATTCATAAGGGACTGACATGTGGCCGTCTCCAAGGCCTACAACTATGTGGTAGCGAGGTGTCCTTCCTCTTAGGTTTGCCCGGAGGCACGGGGCACTCACCGGGTTTGTTCGGGTCACGTCAGCCAAGTGGTGACCCGCCGCACGTGTGTCCCCCATGGTCCGCGCCGGTAAACCGGTAACATATCTGGGGGCCGTTCCCCTATCCGCCACCTTCCGATGGCAGGCCAGAAACTGCCACGGTTTTTTTTTTGGTTGCATTTTCGTGTGTGGGACTCGCCCAGCCGAAGCCGGGAATACCCACTAAACCCACAGCGGCACAACCACATCGCCTGAGTGGCGGGGTCATGGGAAATGGCAGAGCTACCAATCCCCGCCGGCGATTCCCGCCAAGGCGGGCCCACATGGTAAGGAGGGGCCGGACTGGGTACGTCTTCTAGTGCGAGAAGACGCAGCAGCCAAGGGTTTTTTAGCGAGGTGTCCTTCCTCTTAGCCCCACTCGTTTGCCCGGAGGCAAACGGGGCCCCCAGCTCCTCTCAATGAGGAGACCGGGTTGCCGACGGTGACCGGAGTTCGGGTCACGTCAGCCACCTGGATGGTGGCCGACCCGCCGCACGTGTGAAGCGGTCCCCATCTGGTTTGGTCCGCGCCGGTAAGCCGGTAACCCCCATATCTGGGGGCCGCCTATCCGCCACCTGGGGACGCGTCCGATGGCAGGCCAAAACTGCGCACGGAGAATTTATCTTAACTTATCCTAGCATAACAAGAAATCTCATAGGATGTCCACCGCCTAAATGAGCGACGGGGTCTGTCAGACTTTGCTGCTAAAACCACCCCGGTGTCTCTTCTATCACGAGCGCGCGTGGGGCCGCGGGAGTCTAAATTCTTCCGCAGCCCCACTCTCCTGGCCCGATCTGGCCGGGCCTCGTCTCCAGCACGGGGTAGTGGGGTGTTAAGCTACCCCGTGCATCGCCTCAGAGGCGCACGCTGACACTCGCGCGCGCCACCGCCGCGGGGTCCATCGAATAGGGGGCGGGGACTTCCCCGGGGGGGCGGAAGAGGGCGTTATCCGCCCTTCTTCGGCGCCCGGTGCGTCTTCTGCGGCCCGGGAAGGGAGTTGAGATCTCCCTCTCCCGTTCCGCAGCTTCCTTCTGCAGCATAACTTAACCTAAACTAACTCCTTTCGTTTTACGCGTTTGGACGATAAGGAGCGGTTTAGCGTAAAGACATGATGAGGCCAGCTACAATATTTCACTGTTCTTTTTGAATTATTCACTGAATGCACTTTTTACTACATAAATCACGCGTTTTTATTTAGTAAACGACACTATAAATAATTTTAAAAGTCCAATGAAAAATGAGCGTGACACTCATCTTGACATTCCCGCCAAAAAAACTTTTTTTTTTTTGGTTATTTGTTCCATTTGGAACAGGCTAAGGTCAGAGACCATTCTGCCATGTCTTCAGTAATTAATTTTCAACTTTTGTAACTTATCCTATCTCTTATCCTAACTTAATCTAATCAAAACCTATCTCCTTTCGTTTCCCACGTGCAAAGACACTAGGAGGAAGATTTGGTACAAAGCCATCATGTGGCCACTATGCTAAAATATTTCACTGTTTTTTATGAATTATTCACTGAATGCACTTTTTACTACATAAATCACGCGTTTTTATTTAATAAAGGACACTATAAATAATTTAAAAGTCCAATGAAAAACGAGCGTGGCACTCATCTTGGATTCCCGCCAAAAACTCCTTGGCATTTGATAGAAGATTTGAACTTGATTTTAATAATTCTTCCCGTTTCTTAGGAAAGGCAAAGGCAAAGCCATGCAGCCACTGTATATAGGATAACTGAATTTTCACTTAACACGGCCGCGTGAACCATATATGAGGGAGGTTTGAGGTAAAGTCATGATGAGGCTACTATGCTCCGATATCTCAATGTTCTAATGAATTATTTACTGAATGCACTTTTTACTACATAAATCACGCACTTTTTATGGAGCCCATACAACTCATCATCATCTCAGCGTTAATCTCAGTCGCATCCAAAGTTTTTTTACACTAGCATCCTTGACTATAGGTGTCACAGCAGATTTACAGTTATGCATGTTAAATCTCTCGATGCGTGTAACCGACCATCACCCGGCGCCTAGATGGCTGTTGACGCCGTCTAGGCATCGCCGCATCGCAGACGCTGGTCATGGCCAGCCGGAGCTGCTCGGCCTCCTCGTCGATGTTGACAGGCCTGTCCGGTGTAGTCACCCAGGCCTGGACGATCGCGGCTTCGAGGAGCAGCTCCCGATCCAACTGCTTTAACGCCCAACGCGGACCGATCGAACCAGGGGTCGGCAGGGCCGGCGCAGGCGCAGGCGCAGTAGGCAGGGCGGAGACGTCAAAGCGAATATATCTATGATCCGACAACGTCTCCACCCCCTCCATAACACGCCAGCCTTGGACACGGCGTGCGAGGGCAGGGCTAGCGAACGTAATGTCCACTATGGAACCGCCCCGCTGGCGCACGCACGTGTTCACCGAGCCCTGGTTAAGGACGGCGAGACCGTACTCGACCGCCCACTCTTCCAACTCCTCGCCGCGAGCATCGGTAGTCGGGGAACCCCAGGCGCCTGACTTGGCGTTGAAGTCCCCGAGTACGACCACGGGGCGAGGGTGGTTGCGTCTGACGACAGTGCCCAATTCCTCCAACCATGCCTCAAATTCGGCGAGCGACCTGCTCGGAGAGAAGTAGACCCCGACAATCACTATCTCTCCGAGCAGTACCGAGACGAAGTTCCGTCCTTTGGCGACGGCTTCAAAGGACGGAGTCCCGGCCGATCTTCTCAGGATCATGGCCACCGAGTCGTGGGCGTCGCTCACCCAGTCATCCCTGGGGGGTACGAACCACGGCTCGGCGACCACCGCAACGTCGATCGACCACTGCGCCATGCTTTGGAGTAGAAGATCCTGAGCACGGGCGCAGTGGTTGATGTTGGCCTGAAGGAACCGAAGGGAAGCGGACACAGACATTATTGAGTGTCCATGGTCCGCTCCCCCTCCGGCAGCGAGTCGGCTGCCTTAGAGGTTGGGGTCCGCTGCGCTATAGACGCCGCAGCGCCCTGGGCAGCAGGCCCAATCCCCTTGGTCCCCTTCTTTTTCTGCTTGGTGTGGGTGTCGGCGCAGGTTTTGCTGCCGATCCGGTGATCGGCCGGCCTGTCCGCCGCCGCACACTTAGGACAATTCGGCGGGGCGTCACATGCGGCAGCCCTGTGACCAGGCAGGCCGCACCGGAAGCAGAGCCCGCCGACTTGAATGGTCGACGAGCAATGCACCCCCAGGTGTCCCACCTCCAGACACCGGAAACACCTCTGCGGTCGGGGCGAGAGGATCTTAACCCGCGCCAACACCCACCCAACAAGCAGGTTGCGACCGCTCGCTTCTATGCGGCGGGCCGCCGCAACAGGGCAGGTCACTACTGCGGACCAGAGTCCCCTGAGGCCGGGCCCGATCTCGCCGGGCCGGACCTGCTCCAGGGGGCACCCGCCCGCCTCCGCGACGGCGGCCCCGAGCTCCTTCGTCGTGACCGTGTCATCCAGGCCCGAGACACGCAAGTTCAGCGTTTTTATGGGCCTGGTGACTTTCGCCTCCGGGAATTGCTCCTTAAGAGAGGCCTTCAGCCTCTCTGCAAGCGCGTCCGCCTTGTCGCTGCTTGTAGCGCCGGGTACCTCGAGCAAACGGGCACCGGTTGCCGCCTCCTTCCACACGATGCCCGTTATCCCCAGGTCCTTCAGATTAATGTCGGCCTTGGCTTTCGCCAGGACCGATGCGTACGACACGCCCCTTTCTATGGCCTCCGGCGGTAGCTTAATAGCCACCGCCGTGGACTTCGGAGCGCGGAGCTTCTGTTTCTCCTTCGCCGCTTTTGTCTTCTTCTTCTTTTTTTTCTTCTTTTTGTCACCAACGGTGACCCACTCTTGCGAGGTGGCCGTTGGTGCATCCGTAGTCGTCGCTGGGGCTGCCGGAGCAGCTGGGGCTGCTAGAGCAGCCGGAGCAGCGGCAACGGGCTTAGTCTTTGCCGGTTTGGGCGGGCTCGGCGCAGCAGCTTTCGCCGCATACGTCTGCGCCGGCGGTGTCTTGTCGTGGGCCAGCGGAGGCCGCAGGACTTTGCCCTCGATGACCGAGAAGCGGGCAGACAGCGCCGCCATCTCGGTTTTGAAGAGCCGGACAAGCTCCGACTCCTCCGCTGAAGGCCGGGCAACGGGCTGCGACTCCGCTGGCCCAGAGGTGTCCTCTCTCCACCTTTCCTTGTTCAGGTTGCGAAGCTCCGCACGGAGCTCCTCCTGTTCCTTATGGAGCTCCGCAACCTGGGCAGCTAGGCGGGCATTGGCCGCCGTGAGACGCCGTGTCTCGTCATTAGAGGAGCGCTGTAGTAGCTCCTCGGCGACTTCCAGCATGGTGGCTGCTGCCACCTTTAGGGCCTTCTGGCAAGTCCCCTTCAGGCCTCTGGACACCCTGGACACCTCTTTCACCGTGTCCACGGCGTTCCGGAGCCTTTCGCCCAGCTCCGTGGCCTGAAGGTCTTCGACCGACGACGCGGCGGAAGAAGTTTCAGAAAGCCGGACGACCCGTCTGGTGTCCACCTTCCGGGCCAGCTCGGCCACCCTACGTTCTTCCACCGCGCAGCGCTCCTCTTTTTCGGCCGCCTTTTGGGCGGCCTCCAATTCCTTCCGGGCCTTGGACAGGCCGACATATTGGCCTGTCGTAGGCGGTCGTCCCCTACCGCGCTTGGCGGTCGGGGTGCTAGATCGGCTGATGTACAGCGCCGAATCATCCCTCGTACCAGCCAGTGTCTCCAACACTTCCACCGGCTGCGAGTTAGTCCTTTTCCGGTATGGTGTCACGTCCGGTTGCAACCGGGCAGACTCCAACGAGCCGGTACTGTCGGCGTCCGACACAACGGACTCGGGAGCTTTCTCCGGGTCGGAGACTGCTCCCTCCTCTCTCCTTACTCCTTCGTTCTTCTTGATGATTTTTCGGTTTTTTTATTTTTGACTTCTTCATACTGTTCCCACGAGTCGTAGCGTTTTATTCGTCCATCCGGGCAGAGCGTCGTACCGCGGATAAGCCTGATTACTGCTGGGGGTCGGCAGGTACCCAGCAGGTGAGCGTTAGCGACCGGTCTCCCACCGGCCACTCATCCCCTCGGCACGCTCCCACCTTGGGATTAGGCTTGTAGGGGGCCGGGCGGTTAAGCCAAGCCCCCAGATGACGTCGGTATTAGACATGCCTCCGTGCCGCTATCCAACTAGGCGTAGCGGTACCCGTCACCATCCGTAAACGGATATTCGTTGCACTGGAGCGCCTGCTCCAGCGCAACGTTTGGGCCGAACGGTGGTCTGTGTCAGACCGTGTCCCGGACCGGGACCCGTCGCCCCTAGGCTGGGTACGTCTTCTTAAACAAGAAGACGCAGCAGCTAAGGGTTTTTTAGAGAGGTGTCCTTCCTCTTGGCCCCACTCGCATGCACGCACGCGAGCAGGGCCCCCAGCTCCTCTCCATGAGGAGTCCGGGTTGTCCGACGGCGACCCGGAGTTCGGGTCATGTCAGCCACCTGGAGTGGTGGCCGACCCGTCGCACGCATGACCGCCGAAGCAGTCCCGCGTCTGGCTTTGGTCCGCGCCGGTAAACCGGTAACCCCCATATCTGGGGGCCGTTCCCCTATCCGCCACCTGGGGACGCGTCCGATGGCAGGCCAGAACTGCACACGGAATAAAATCATCATCAAATATCTATCCTAACTTATCCTAATTTATCCTAACTTATCCTAGCATAACTTAACCTAAACTAACTCCTTTCGTTTTACGCGTTTGGACGATAAGGAGCGGTTTAGCGTAAAGACATGATGAGGCCAGCTACAATATTTCACTGTTCTTTTTGAATTATTCACTGAATGCACTTTTTACTACATAAATCACGCGTTTTTATTTAGTAAACGACACTATAAATAATTTTAAAAGTCCAATGAAAAATGAGCTTGACACTCATCTTGACATTCCCTCCAAAAAAACTTTTTTTTTTTTGGTTTTATTTGTTCCATTTGGAACAGGCTAAGGTCAGAGACCATTCTGCCATGTCTTCAGTAATTAATTTTCAACTTTTGTAACTTATCCTATCTCTTATCCTAACTCAAGCGCGGATCCAGGGGGGGGGTCATGGGGGTCATGACCCCTCTGGGCTGGGTCCAGGAGGACCCAGCACAGGAGGATTTTATTTAAGTACTTTGAATATTTCATCAGTTTATATAAGTTTACTTCGTTTGACGCAAACGTATTATTCGAGAATGAACGCATCCAAAATTTGAATTTTACCGTGCTACCGCCGCCACGGCCGCCAACATTCAAATGTCACATATCGTATGACACTTGCGCGCGGTCTGTTTATTATTTAGTAATTTCTTCATTATGCCAGTGTGTGTGTGTGTTCAAACTCAAATATTATTATTGTAATGTTCTTAAAGTAACTCGTAGGTAAATAAGTAGGTGCCTACTTTACTTAGTGAAAGAGGGGGATTTATATATGGACGATAGCAGGTCAAGCTACCGGAACCTGACAAATAATCCCAATCAATCTTCAACCTTCACAGTTTAGCAATAAGGTTGAAAATCTAATAAAGAAATTTGATAGATTTACCTACGTATTTTTTTATTGGGCGAGGGAGTTTGAAGGTACTTTTTTCCGAAGGTGGAAAAAGCCTCATGGACTATCCTCCGCTCGGAGACGCGGAGGGGTGTGCCGGCTAAAAAACCACCCAAGCGTTCGTCATCTGCCTTTCCGGGGTTCTGGGTTCTCCCCATTCTACGGTAGTCCTAAGCTCACTTTTTTGTTTTTGTTTCCGGGGTGGAAAATCTTCATGAATGTCCGCCGCCCTGGGGTGGGCCGCGGTGTCTCTCAGACTCTTACTGACTAAAAACCACCCCGGTGTCACACCTCACAGGTCACACGGCAACCGCCGATTGGTGGTGCAGGGAGGGGAGTGAGGTGTATGACTCCCCTCTGACGTCTAAGAGTGGCGCGCGTGGATCACTTCGCGCCGCCACCTCGGGTCCTGATGTTTGGGGGCGACAAATGTTCCCGAGTCTATCGCCCCTGGACCCATTTAAGGGGGCTGAAAGAGGGCGCTATCCATCTTGCGCCTGCTGCGGGTTGGGTGAGGAGACGAGATCTCCCTCTCCCTTTCCGCAGCCTCTTTCTACGAGACGATTGTATCGTAGAAGGAAACCACCGCATCCCAGGACTTTCGCTGCCGACTATCGACTCGATTACGGCCGGTAGCGACAGGTCACTGCCTACTTCAGAGATGAGGTCACAGCGCACCTCACCCATGCGGCACACTCTATCAGCGTATGCCGCGCCGTGTCCTCCTGGCTGACGACGCAGTGGTGACACCGGGCGTTCGGTTCCCTGTTTATGTGACACAGGTACTTCCCGAAGCAACCATGCCCCGAAAGTACCTGTGTCATCCGAAACGTCAGGTAGTCGTGCCTTCTCCCGAGCCAGTCCGCCAGTACCGGCCGAATCGCCTCGATGGTGGTGAAACGTGGTAGGGCGTGAAAGCCTATTCCGCCCTTCCGCCACTAGGACCTCTCGGAGCTGCGACCGACGCTTCTCGAGCTGACAAAGCATCGGCCATTCGCCCCGCTACCGGAAGTGTGACACGAGGACCTTCGCCTCCATTTCTCACATTGCTTCACAAAGTGATCGAGTTTTCCACAGTATTTGCACTTTTTATTATTTTTCTGTATCTCTTGCTTGTTTTCATTATCGTTGCTTACTTTTCCATCCTTCTTTTTTGTCTTTAACCACAAGACTTCGGCACTGGTGTTGCCTCTATCTTGTTCTTCGTTGAGTTTTGCAAAAACTTTTTCATGTCAACACAGTTGGACAGTAAGGTTGTTAACGGTGCGTTCTTTTTTCGTCATCAATAACCAACTTGATTCGAACATCACGTATTCCGGTGGCAGAGTATCAAGTATTTTGTAGATCTACAGTATCTCTGGTAAATGCTTCTCAAGGTTCAGCGCTCTGTATAGTTCATGCCACAAATTCTTCAGCTTCGAAATATGTGCCGCCATATCGTGCGTAGCATCTTTCTTGTATGAGAAAAAGTTTTGCACGTCGTGTAGCTTTGGTCTACGACACAACCTCCATATAGTCTCTGTAGTTCATCCCAAATT
The DNA here is from genome assembly GCA_017933935.1 of Sesamia nonagrioides. Classification (NCBI taxonomy): domain Eukaryota; kingdom Metazoa; phylum Arthropoda; class Insecta; order Lepidoptera; family Noctuidae; genus Sesamia; species Sesamia nonagrioides. The sequence continues at coordinate 184,478 of JADWQK010001335.1, read as the reverse complement.
TCTTTTCTATTATGTCATCAGGTAAATTTGACAAAGCCGGACACAATACTGTCTAATTTGCCATATTCTGCTACTTCTGCTTCATACCTCGTTTTGTCTTCAGGTGTGGCATTTGGCATAAGTATTGGCCTCTGTTTCGTACCTTCCAATAAATCTTTTGCCCCAGGTATACCTTTAAGCACCATGAAAACTTTAAAACGTCCACGTGTTAAACTTCTTAGCATCTAGATTTCCAATTCGCACCTTCGAAACCTCTGCAATTGACTTGTCCATCTTTACTGCAGGCCTACCGGACTTTTTCATTAGAAAATGTCCGGTGGCTTAAAATAATTTAGGTTCTTACGAATTTTCGGAGTATGTTAGACTTGCCCTTATTATTTTTCTTCGAAAAATAAATTTGCCAATAAGAAACACCTGCAATTCAATTCGTAAATTTATTCTCTGCTACAATTTTAACGAATAAATAAGAACTGCTTGTGAAGTTGTGACACCTATAGTCAAGGATACTAGTGTACAAGAAAAAGAGAAAGAAACATCAACTGAATTTCCATACAGACAAGCGGTTGGTGCACTTTCATATCTAGCTGTTGGGACAAGACCGGATATATCTTATGCTATCAGTATTGTCTCAAGGAAGTTAGACGATCCCAGCCTTGAGGATGTGGCGAGAGTGAAGAGGATTCTACGCTACATTAAGGGAACCATCAATCATGGTATTACATACCAATCTTCCACTGTGACAAACTGTATACAAAGCTACAGTGATGCAGATCATGGAGGAGATCCTACTACGGGACAATCGACCTCAGGAATGATCTGCCTGTATAAGAAAGGAGCGATCACCTGGCAGAGTAAACGGCAGAAAACAGTTGTGATTTCCACAGAAGCTGAGATAGTAGCTGCAAGTGAAACAGCAAGAGAAATACTATGGCTCAAGAGAATATTGCAGTTCATGGCAACTGGAGAAGTTCTTGCAGAGCTCTACTTAGACAGTGAGTCTGCGATACGCTTGGCTCATGACCCACCTTTTGAACGTCATCAAAGGACGAAATGTAAGAGGTTGTAATCGTATACCTGGCTGGTAGAGAGCGCGAAACTGAAATGTCAGGTTTGAATGTTTGATTGATATATAAAAGGAAGAAAAAAATGTTGAGGTCATGCTTTTTAATCAAAACGATTTCATGAGAGTAAAAGTATATTGTCGAATAAATACAGCAAAATTATATATAACAGACACGTAACTAGGCAACCATATATATACATAGATAAATAAAAAAGTTTTCAAAAAAGAGTTCCAAGAGCATAAACTCTAACATCCTCCCTTTTTGAATGTTTCTTTATTTACTTAATCCCATATACTTTGCCATAGAAACAATTTTAGGCTGGTGCAGAGGTTTCGTTAGTATTTATTAGGCTTACACTTTGTTACAATTACAAGAAATAGCATGCAATTAAAAGAGCAGAATAGCTTTTTATTTAGTTTGAGTTAACAGTGGGTCCCAAACTAGGCGCAGCCTGTATCTTGGTGACCCCAACACTACACATAGTTACTAGGTAAGTTCTGCTAGCGCAGCAAAGATTCACATTGTATACATCAGTATATCCGCTAACTGAAACTCAGTTGGTATATACTGTACTGATAGTTCACCAGCAGTCACCAGTTCTCTGACATAGAAATGACGAATGGCAATATGCTTCGTTCTCCTATGTAACTCAGGATTGTGTGAGATCTTTATGGCTGCGTCATTATCAACCTTCAGCACTGGAATCTCCTTTGGGTTTGATATCTCTGCAAAAAGCCTTTTGATCCAGACTATTTCTCTAGCCGCTTCACTAGCTGCAACTAGTTCAGCTTCCGTGCTTGAAATAGCAACACATGTTTGTCGTCGACTCGACCAGGATATTGCTCCTCCAGAGTATAAACATAATATGCCTGATGTTGACCTGCCAGTGGTTTTATCCCCTCCGTGGTCGGAATCACTGTAACAGTCCAAAATACCACCATTGTTGTTTTTCTGATATGTGATCCCATAATCCAAAGTTCCTTTGATGTATCTTAACACACGTTTCAATCTTTGGATATCAACTTTGTTTGGGTTTTCTAGTGATCTGGACACTACACTCATAGCATACGCCAAGTCTGGTCTGGTTCCAACTGTTAGATATGCTAGAGCACCAACAGCTTCTCTACATGGAAAGTTTACAGGTTCTACTGAATCTTTCACTTCATTTAGGTGTCCATCCTGCCCATCTTTTAAAATAGGAGTAGTTGCAGGCTTACATTCAGACATCCCAAAGCGATCCAACACTTTTTGTGCATAATGCTTCTGTGTAACCGTGATATCACCATTCACATTCATAATTTCCAAACCCAAGAAATATGACGCATCTTTAGTTGTGATTTTAAATCTTCGCTTTAACTCAGATATGAATCTATCATATTCTTTTGGATTTGATGCAGCTATAAGACCGTCATCAACGTATAGCGCAAGAATAATCTTATCATTTGAACGATTTCGAATAAATAGGCATGTATCTGTATCGCATTGTTTAAATCCAATGGTTTTCAAATAATCAACCATGCATTTATTCCAGCATCGAGGGGCTTGTTTAAGACCATATAAGCTTCTTTTTAATCTACACACCTTCTTAGATCCATCATTGAAGCCATCAGGTTGATTCATATAAATTTCTTCATTTAACGAACCATAAAGAAATGCGGTTGAGACATCAAATTGAGCGAGTGTCAAGCCTTCATTTGCAGCAATGCTTAATAGCGTTCTAACCGTTGTCATTTTTGCGACAGGACTGAACGTTTCATAATAATCAACGCCTTTCTTTTGTGTATAGCCTCGAGCTACTAGTCGAGCTTTGAACTTATCAAGACTTCCATCAGCATTTGTCTTTACTTTGAAGACCCATTTGCTGGACACTGGTTTACGACCCTTGGGTAGGTCTACCAAAATCCAAGTTTTGTTTTCAGCCAGTGATTTAATCTCATTTTCCATAGCTTTCAGCCATTGTTCCTTTTGAGGACAATTAATAGCTTCTTTATAAGATTTAGGTTCAATAAACGTACTTATATCATCATACGCTGACATCGCATAGTCATGGAATCTTTGCGGTGCCTTCAACTGATTTCTATCTCGTAAAACCATTTTTGAACTTTCATTTGCTAAGTCCTCTATGTTTTCTGGTGTGCCAGTATGATCATCACCGTCTTCGTCAACTAAAGCATCTTCATAGCGAGGTGAGCTTTGTGGTGAAGCTTCTGGATACTCTTGTAATGGTTCAGCAAAACCTTGAGATGTGGGAGGCACAGTTAAGCTTGGACTGTTGTCAGAGCTGTCTACGTTACGTATATCCTCCCTTGCATCACACATCAAAGGTGTATTAATTGGAAAATTAACTTCAACTGAAGGATATTCTTGATAATCTTCAGGATCGTCAAGACCAATTGGGTTTAATGCTGACTCATTGAATACGACGTCTCTGGATCTTACAAGAGTAGGCTTACCATTTTTATTGAAGCTTAACAAGCGGTATCCGTCATCACCTTCATAACCAATCAATACACATTTTTGAGCCTTTTTCGACAGCTTAGTTCGCTTTTGCTTGGGGACATGGGCGTAACTTTCGCATCCAATTACTCTTAAATGTTTTATAGACGGTTTTCTATTTAACCAAAGTTCATAAGGTGACTTTCCATCTACGCTTGAAGGTCCTGTCCTATTTAGGACATATGCAGCTGTGTTCACTAAATCAGACCAGCAACTGACAGGTAATTCTTCATGAGAATGCATTAAACTGCGTGCAGCTTCAACTAACGTCCTATTTTCCCTTTCACTCGATCCGTTTTGTTGGGGAGTGTAGGGCATAGTCAGCCTTTGTTTTATGCCAGCTTTTTGCAATACTTTCTTGACATTCTCATTATCGAACTCTGCACCGTTATCGCTTAAAAGTTCTTTTATAGTATGACCAGCTGTTTTACTTTCTTGAAGAACTTGTTTGAGTTTTTCACAAACTTCAGACTTATGTTTCAAGAAGTAAACAAATTTGTATTTACTGAAGTCATCTTTGAAGAGAACAAAGTATCTGTACTTGCTAAAAGAATAGGGAAAAGGCCCACAAACATCAGCATGCAGTATTTCTCCAGGTTCCTTAGCCTGCACCCTTGTTCCAAATTTCTTTCTATGTGCCTTTCCATAGATGCACCCAGTACAAAATTCAGAATCGAGTGGTACTTTAATACCTAGTTCATGTTCGATAACTTTCTTAACATGTCGTTTATTCTGGTGAGCAAATCTCTCATGTTAAAGTTGAAGGTTGGATTTGGACAATACGTTCACTTCTTCAGTGCTATTGCCAGTAACTGTTTTTGCATTGAGCTTATACAGTCCTCCATTTTTAGAGCGTTCTCCTACTAGGTAAACTTGTCCCTTCACTTTAAGTGAGCAAGTCTCTCTTTCAGAAGTAAAGACACTGTTATTCAGTTTATCTTGGGCAGCCAGAACTGAGAAAAGATTCTTTTTAATTGCAGGTACGTACCAAACTTCATTAAGTATTATGTCTTGCCTTTTATTGTTGACAAAAGAGATCAGATGTACAGTCCCCTTACCAAGAGCACCAACTGTGGCTCCATTTGCAGTAGTCAAAGTATTAGTGTTACAGCTTTCGAAAGTAGTGAAAAAATCTTTCCGATTCGTGACATGATTGGTCGCTCCATTATCAACGTACCAACTGTCCACATCATTTTCCGATACTGCATTCACTTCTTGTTTGTCTTCAATGTACATCAAGAGAGTGTTTACTTTGGCTTCGTTACTGGAAGGTGTAGGTTTTGGTGGTCTACCATCTGACATCCATTTATGACATTTCTTAATCTTGTGGCCTAGTTTGCCGCAATAGCTGCATTTCTTTTTGATAAACTTTACATTGCTGTTTTGTGTAGCAAAAGCTTCAGTAGACCCAGGCTGATTATGTTGACTTGTAAGAGACTTTTCAAAGTTGCATAATTGTACAGTCAAATTTTCGATATTGCGATCAGCTTTTGATAATAGTAACCAGCTTGACTTGAACGGGAAGAATGATTCGGGTAGTGTATCGAGAATTTTGCAAATAAGTAAAACTTCTGGTAATTCACACTTGTACTCCTTCATCAGCTCAATTGTCAAGTCATGCCACATATTCTTTAGCTTCGAAATGTGTGTACCCATATCGTGCTGCGGATCCTTGCAATAATGGAAAAAAATCCAGTGAGTAGGTATAAGTTTTGTCGTCTGTTGAACGATCAAACAATCGATGTAGCTCGTCCCATACTTCTCTAGACGTCTCTAGTCTCATGATCTTCTGTAGGGTCATATCCGACATGTTTGCTGTTAGTAATAGCAAGGCTTTACTATCTGCTTCATTATACTTTTGTAGCTTTTCCTTATATGATTCGATCTCTTGTGGGCTGGCGTCTTTGGGCAGGACAGGCTTTTTTAGTCTGCCTTCTACTGCTTCCAGTGCCCCAACAGTGCCCCTGAGCAGCTGCAAGACTTTATATCGCCATGTCGGCCAATTGTCATTGCCTTCTAAATGGCCGATGTCAATCTTGAAACTTTGTATATTTAGGAATATAATTTTCTCAAATCGTCTGGTTAGTACTTACTCTAACACGAATAAACGTTTAACCACGCTCTGCTACCATGTTGAGGTCGTGCTTTTTAATCAAAACGATTTCATGAGAGTAAAAGTATATTGTCGAATAAATACAGCAAAATTATAATATAACAGACACGTAACTAGGCAACCATATATATACATAGATAAATAAAAAAGTTTTCAAAAAAGAGTTCCAAGAGCATAAACTCTAACAAAAAATGTTACTCTCACTTGTAGGGTCTTATTAGGTTATGGGCCCAGAGAAAAATAGTGCATATGCGTGTGTAAAAACTGATAACTAGTAAGTACACAGCACCGAGATTATGATGTCTACCTCAGGACTACCTTCAATAGAGAGATTAGAAGGAAGCAGCAACTATGACACGTGGCGATTTGACATGGAATGCATTCTTACCCACAAAGATCTGTATAAGTACGTAGAGAGTGCACCAGACCTGAAAGATGCTACTGCGAAACGCGGGGATGACAAAGCACGTACTAAAATATGCCTACTGATAGAAAACTCATGCAAAGTTCATGTGCGTAATGCAAAGACGGCGAAAGAAACATAGGATTCTCTGAAGTCAGCATACCAGGACAAAGGGATAAATAATAGATGCAGACTCTTGTCAAGACTAGTGAGTCTTAAACTTGGAATGTTCGAATCGAACACAAGTTATGTTACTGAGCTCATGAGAACTGCAAATAAACTGCAAGACATCGGAAAAGAAATTGATGATGAGCTATTGGCTGCCATAATGCTACAAGGGCTACCAGATGAATATGCTCCATTGAGATTAGCATTAGAGAGCACAAATACAATACTTACCACAGATTTCGTAAAGACGAAACTACTACAGCTAGATGAGATTCCTAGCACTAGCACGACCGGACCAAGTTCAGCACTAACAGCAGCGAAGCCTAAGTTGACGAAAAGCAAGACATCCAAGAGTAAAGGGAAAACTATAAAATGCTTTATATGTGACGGCCCGCATATGGCGTGTGACTGCCCTCAAAATCCAAGACGAACAAAATCAGTTCATGTTGCAACCGCCTTGTCTACAACATGTCAGCCAAAGCAAGTTGAAGAAGATTGGATCCTGGATTCGGGAGCGTCAGCTCACATGTCAAATAGAATAGATATTATGCGTAACTATTCAAAGGTTGAACAAAAGGTTGAGATATCCTATGCGAATGGAGGTAAGGTATTTGGAGAAGGTTTTGGAATGATAGAGAGTGATTCACCTCACTTTACAGCGAGCAATGTAATGTATGTACCTGATTTATCAGCTAATCTATTAAGTATTAGTTGCATTGTAAACAAAGGTAAAGTTGTCATTTTTTTAAAGAAAGGCTGCGAGATCTTTGAAGAGAAAGAGTATAAGTATTCAGGTACACCGTGCATGAAAGGTGATCTTATTAAAGGTGTATATAAATTAAAATCATGTTTTCAGGCAAGTGCATTGGCGTCTACTGTGACTAACACTAATGACATGGAGTTGTGGCATAGGAGACTTGCACATCTAGGCATACGTAACCTTTTACTAATGCGTGATAAGATGGCAACTGGGGTGAGTTTTCCGAACTTTAGTAGTTCCAAATTAGACTGTGTAGCATGCATTTTAGGAAAACAAACGAGACAACCATTTGATAAAAATAAAGCTTCGAGAGCCAATCGGATTTTAGGATTGGTGCACACTGATATCTGTGGCTCAATCAAAGATGAATCGATGGCAGGCTTTAAATATTTTATAACGTTTATTGACGATTACTCGCGGAAAACTTTTGTGCATTTTCTCAAGCATAAGAGTGAACCATTTGAGAAAATAAAGGAGTTCAAAAGTTTGGCTGAAACTCAAACAGGACAGAAGCTGGAGGTGTTGAGATCAGACAATGGTGGAGAGTATGTCAATAAGAAAGTTGATGCATATCTTAGAGAACACGGTATACAACATCAACTCACGATTCCATATACACCGCAACAAAACGGGGTAGCAGAGAGAGCAAATCGAACCATTACAGAGAAAGCGCGATCAATGCTGCAAGAAGCGGGACTTCCAGCGCGTTACTGGGCAGAAGCAGTGAACACGGCGGTTTATCTAAAGAATAGGAGCCCCACACTAGCAGTGAAAAACCAAACTCCTGAGGAGAGGTGGACAGGCAGAAAGACGGATCTTAGTCATCTAAAAGTTTTTGGGTGCAGGGCATTCAAACATATTCCAGATGAGAAGAGAACTAAGTTAGATCCAAAGAGCTGCGAATTAGTATTTGTCGGATACTGTGAAGAGTCAAAAGGATACCGACCAATAGACCTCAAAGACGGTACCTTACACAGAGCACGTGATGTAGTGTAGTGTTTCTAGAAAACCAAATGTACAACAAGGTAACCGAAGTTGACAAGAAACCAGAGCCTGTAGATATTAGTCTGGTACCCCTAAATGTACCGACACATGTTCAACAAGAAACTGTACCTAGAGTGGCAAAACAGTTAGAAGAAGTGGAACAAGAAGCTGAACCCACTGAACGTTGGTTTGACGCTGATCAAACTGATTCTGAAGAGACACAGTTGGATGTACCAGAAATGGCTGAAGTACACCAGGATCAACAGCAGAATGATGGAGATCATACAAACTTGTAATTCAATAGATATGGCCACAATTGTAGATGGTACACAAAACTCATTAGCACACAAAAATACCTCTTCTTTAAATAGATGCTTAGAAAAGTTAACTCCATTATCACGCGAAAATACAGCCCTAGTTAAAAAGAAGAAAATCGTAATTATAGCAGACCAACAAGGACGTAACCTTCGTCAAAATCTGCAGAAACTAGTTGGTGACGAGTATAAAGTGTACTGCTTCTGGAAAGCCAATGCTAAACTAAGTGAAGTTTTACATACAGATAAAGGAGCTATATGTAATTTAAGTAAAGATGACTTTGTAATCATACTTGGCGGTACAAATGACGTTAACCCAAATGAATTTCAATTCTCTCTAAAAAACTTTTTGGATAGAATGCAAAATGTTAATGTGATTGTTTCAGAAGTACCCTACAACCGGCAACTAAATGAAAAAAAGTTAAATTATGAGTTGAATTTCATTTGTTCTCAGTATAGACACGCTACATACCTTAATATGAATTATTCTGTTCACTTGCCCAGATATGATTCGCGTCCGCTGCATATGTCACAACTTCTTCTTAAGGAGATACTTCGTATAACTTATAAAACTAATTATGACACGTACATCAGTAGGAGAAAAGTATCACAGCGTTTGCTGAGTGCTCAAATATATTATATTGACAAGTCTACTCAAACAGATGCACAGTGTAACAGTAGTGTAGCAATCGAACCAAGTTCCGAAAATATATTGAGTAGTAATGTAGTATCAGAATTAGGCCTCCCAACTAGATCTAACGACTTTTTTCGTGTTTAAAGAAATAAATATTTTACATCAAAATATAAATGGTCTTAACAACAAATCTGACTTATTATAATTATTATTATCGTTAGACCTACTAGAAAAGGAGGGAAAATCTGTGGATATTCTTTGTGTTACTGAGCATAATATGATGCGTAATGACACTCAATTTATTGATATACCCAACTTCACAATAGGATCATGTTTTTCTCGTAAATGCCGTCGAGGCGGTGCATGTATTCTTATCCGCAATATTTATAAATACAAACAAATAATCGGATTAAGTAGTTTTTGCGTTGAGGGCATAATTGAAGTGTCAGGAATAGAGCTAGTAGATCAAAAGTTATTTGTGTTTTGTATATATAGGCCACCTAGAGTAATACAGGAAGACATTAACATATTTTTTATGAAATTCACATCGTTGCTCACAAGGTATTGTCTTTGTAAATGCAAAGTTGTACTGTGTGGTGACTTTAATATTAACATTATGACTAAAACGAAACTATCAAAGGACTTCTTAAACGTATTATGTACTCATAATTTAAAATATGCATTTAATGAACCCACACGTATAATTAGCGGTACATGCCTTGACAACTTTTTATACAATATTTCAAAATGCAAATCTAGAATTCTTGAGTTAGCATTATCCGACCATACAGCACAAATACTAACATGCCCAGTTAAGGCTAGTGTTGCTCACAGGTACTGGTATGTTAAAAAACGGGATCTTCAGGAAGAAAATATTAAAAAGTTTCAAGATTGCATAAACTCATTAAATTTCACGGAATGTTTTATGAGTAACGATCCCGATGAATCATTTACCTACTTCTATGACACATTTTATTTGTTCTACCGTTTATGCTTTCCTATAATTAAATTTAGAATAAGTATACAAAAGAGACAAAAATGGATCTCAAATGGTGTTAGGTTATGTTGCCGACGCAAAAGACGTCTGTTATGGCAATATCGGAAAAATCGTACAGCGAAAAATAGGGATAATTTTAATGCATTATCCGCAAGACTCAAACGCATAATTAGGCTTACAAAAAAAGCTCAAAATGAGCATTACATACGGACTGCTAGCAATACGTCTAAAGCCACTTGGGCCCTAATAAATAATGCAAAAAACGCTGTTCCTAAGGAGGAAATACATAGTATTAAAATCAGCGATGCAATCTCTGTTAAAGATCCATTGTTGATAGCCAAAGCTTTTAATAACTTTTTTATTGATCAGGTTAAAAATAATAACCAAGGCAACAATTTAGCTATGCCAGCGCATGTGTCCAATTCAATATTTATGAATCCTACTACGCCTACAGAAATATGCTCAATAATAACAAATTTGAAAAATACCAAGAGTACTGGATATGATGATATATCTACAATAATACTAAAACGAGTCTCTACAAAAATAGGTAATATTTTAAGTCACGTTATTAATTTATGTATCAGCGGTGGCATATTTCCTGACAAACTCAAATTGACAATAATCAAACCACTATTTAAAAAAGGTGATCCATGTTGCATGGCTTATTATCGACCTATCGCTTTGATACCCACAATTTCGAAAATCTTCGAAAAGGTCATACACGATAGGATCTACCAATTTTTTAGAAAAACACAATCTTTTTTCTAAAGAACAAGTTGGTTTTAGGCAAGGCAAAGGTATAAACATGGCCATTTATAACTTCTTAAAAGTCGTTATAGACAGTGTAGATAAGAAGGTTCCCGTTTGTGCACTTTACATGGATCTCACAAAAGCATTCGACTGTGTAGATCATGAATTATTGTTAAAAAATTAAACGCTAATGGCATAAGAGGTAAGGCCTTAGATCTCATTAGATCTTATCTTACAAGAAGAAAACAGTGTACCCAAATAACGCGCTTATGTCCTAAACTTAAAATAGAGACACATTTTAGGTCAGATTATAGGGAAATTAATCTAGGTATACCACAGGGAAGTGTAATAGTGTCAGGTGTGTAAAATTAGAGGTTGCCCGGGTTTTACTCCCTGACAAAAAAAAGAGAAAAGTAGAGGTTCGGCTAATCGGGTGTGAAAATAAAAAAAATGATAGTTTGTTGGACTACTATGTTTTAATTACAAGCTTTTATATGTAACAACAGGAAACTATCTTTAACTCTTATTAAATGTAAATAAACAATATAGCTTTATTGTTAACCTCAATAAGGTTGGGTCAATCCTAGCGGCTCCAAGAGTGGTCTGTTGGAGCGTCCAGGTTTCACGCGCAACAGTAGCCTAGCAGATTGCCCACTAACTCTAGCTCAGCTTACTCAGGCTGTGGATTTCATCCACTATGACTACAGAATTATACAAATCCAAAAATGGGGAAAATTATATATCAGAAAAGGTCACAAAAGGTCACTAAAGGTCACAAAAGGTCACCACCGGTAATATAATAGTAAATGAGTTTTCTACGGGTACAAGAATGTTATTTAAATTGAGATAAGAGGGTACTTGCGACACATCCTTGGAAGTTCCTGGCCTTCTTTGTCCTTTAAACCACGTGTCCTGCCTCTCCAAACCAACGGGGTTGAAGGTAGAAGAATATGACAAAAATAAAAATAAGACACGCCCAGGCGGCGCTCCAATAGAAAAATTCTCCGCCTGGGAGACCCAGCCACATGCACAGGATTGCTTGGGCCTCGTGCTGCTTGCTGGCTGGTCCACACGGCCGCGATTGTCCCAAAATCAGCACACCGTGTCAGAAGCCTTTATTTTCTTTAAGCCCGTCCAGGCCGTCTGCCCGACGCCCTGCCGGTCAGATCTATCGACATCGAAAAGCCTTTTTTTCCGATCGCTACGTGACTCCACAGGTATTTTCGCCTCCTTTTCTTTCTTTTGGCTGTCCAGAATCTCTCCGTGCCAAACACCCGAAACCAAATTACCCCTTTGAACGGTGGGAGATTTCCCCGCTTACAAGATTCCAATCTGCAGAAATCCAAAATATAACTTGGTCTACAAAAATCCCTTAATGAAAAAAAATACGACAATTCATTTTCACAATGAAAGCAGCGACCATTACGTTGTTGATATACAAAAAAAAAATGCCATGCAAACATTACAAAACCATACTCCTCACCCACTTGGGAATTTGACAAAAAAAACTGTCACACTGAAACGTCAAAACGACAATAAATGTCACAGATAAAGCAAAACAAATAGTAATAGACAATTAGTATCAATAACCATAGACCACAAAAGGGTGCGTTTCCCTATGCTTAGTAAAGGCAAAAAATAATAAATAAAATAAGAAATAATCACAACGTTACAATACCTCCCCTCCTAGGAAAAGGTTCGACCAAGGAGAACCGCTCGCTGCCCTCAGCGAACTAAATAAACGAAGTTAATGGGTAATTAATGGTAAGTATTGGTCATAACAATGAGTAGTCCAACCAAAAAAAAAAAACAAAACAGAACAAAAGAAAACCCTGAGCTTGTTTGATCAAGGAAGAAACCATAAAAAAAAACACTAAACCCAACACCAAGCTTCCTTCCTCGGCCCATATCCCTCGATCGCCTCTTACGATCTGCACGGAAAGAGATGCAGCTGACACATTCTAAGATTTTCTTTTGTCCCTAGGCCAGCATGGGGAAACAATTTCTCATTAGGGCAATAATCCCATGAGGAAAACTAAAAAAAATATTTAGTACAAATTAAAAAAAAAAATTCGGCAAAGCGAAACAAAAAAACGTCGCATATACTCTCTCGAATACGCGTGCATGTGTTTCGAGCAGCACGACCTCCACCTGGTTTCAAGGACAATCCGGAAATTCAAAATGTGGTAAGGGAAAAAAAAAGAACGTTGACGGAACCAAAATTAAAAAAAAATCGAACGCGTTCTTTCGATCCACTGATACAGTGATAACAACAATTCAGTAATACTGAAAATACAATATATCTTGATCCTACGTAAAACCCCAAATAAATAAAACAACCCGGATCCGGTAATAAAAAAAAAACGTAGGAAACAAGACTGGTTCCTCAACAACCATACTCATGATAGACAGACAGCCATACGTTCCACGCGAATCCTCTCTTTTATTAACATTCATATATCCTTATATCCTTCGTCTTTATTAACACTAAGCGCTTAGTGAATTTACCTTTCATTCCTTCATTCTTCCTTCATCATTCATACAGAGTAATGAGTCGGAATAAAACCATTCAATACACCTACCAAAACGGCGTTTAAATGTCAACCATTTAAACTCCACAACGTATGCAGTCATCTCCGTGAACAACCGGCGGTTCGTAAACCGTGGCGGCACGACGAGCTCGCGAGATAACGGCGGGTCGTGCGTCCACGGAATACAGACACACAGCTGTATCACTTCGACACTACAATGCGGCTGCTGTCAGATCATCAAAACGCTGAAAAAAAACTAGTGACTCTTCAAGTCTTTAATATGCCATGACCCAATGGGATGGCCATCTAATCTTTCCAATTCGTAAACTAAGGGCGACAAAACGGCCTTTACCCTGCACTTCTCGTACTTGGGTGCTAACTTAGCCATTTTAAACTTAGCTGCATCACTTTGCGTATAGCAGCGCTTCCAAACAATATCCCCTACTGAAAACTTAGCCGGTCTACGGCGTAAATTATAATATTTAGAATTAGCCTCATGTGCCCTTAACAAATGCAACCTAACCTGACCAAAAATGTCCTTCAAACAACCTAATTCCCCAGCGTATTCGTCGCGAGGCATGGCCACTTCATACTCCGCCTCAGTATCTCTGTAGAAGGACCCGTTTACGACCGGTTCCCTACCATGTACTAAAAAGAAGGGAGAAAACCCAGTGGACTCATTTACTGCACTGTTTATAGCAAACTGAATACGGTGCAGTTGCTCATCCCAGTTCCTATGGTTTTCTTCCACGTAGGAAGCTACGGCCGTCATAACTGTCTTGTTATACCGTTCTACCAGATTAACCTGCGGCGTATAACGTGGGCAATAATGTATTTTGGGAATGTTGTAACGTTTCAGTAGATTCCGGAATTCCGATCCCGTGAATTGCACTCCGTTATCTGCAATTACGGTTTCAGGGACACCGTGAGCTAAAATAACATCCCGTTCAAAATGTTTTGCCACAAGAGCACTGGTTGCACGACGCAATGGAAACAATAAGGTATACTTTGAAAAGCAACATGTTACGACTAACAAAAACGTAAATCCTGCTCGGGAACGTGGTAACGGACCTACCAAATCTATGGACACTACCTGGAAAGGTCTATGGCAAACCTTTGGTTGACCCATTAAGCCTGGTGTAGCCTTTGTAGAATGTTTATAGGCGGCACAGACGTCACAATTTTTAATGAACTCCACGACATCCTTATGCATGCCTGGCCAAAAATACGTTAAGCACAGCCGTCTGTGCGTCTTAAACACCACCAAGTGCGCGGCAGTAGCTTCACAATGGTTTGCCCTAATAACTTCCAGCCGATCACCCTTCTTTACCACTTCCTTCCAATCAAACTCACTCAGTAAATTATACTTGCTCTTGCAGTAACGATAGAGCTTCCAGTCCTTGACACAGAAATTAGGAAAGTTTTTAGGAAAGGCTTTACAACTATTAAAGGTCCTGTCATACCATTCATCTTTCTCTATGTTGTCGGAATCATTCACCGCTTCTACTTTCATAAGCCTGGACAATGCATCCGGAACGACGTTGTCAGAGCCCTTCCTGTGCTCAATTTCAAACTCAAATTGAGAGAGTCGGCAACCCCAACGAGCAAGTCTTCCGGTTGGATTCTCCAAGTTCATGAACCACTTCAGCGATGAGTGATCCGTCACCACCTTGAAAGGTCGGGAACCTAAATAGGCTTGAAATTTCTCTACCGCCAAAATAACCGCCAGTGCCTCCCGTTCGGTAGCACTATAATTCCGTTCCGCTTTGTTCAGCGAACGGCTAACATATGCAATCGGGTGTTCGTACCCGTCTATTGTTTGGGACAACATACCACCTAAACCATACGCTGAAGCGTCACAATGAACCGTGAACGGTTTGTCAAAATCAGGGACAGCTAAGACTGGGGCAGTAACCAAGGCGTTCTTTAATGTAATAGAGGCGGTCTCGGCTTCCTCTGACCACTGGAAAGGTGGTGCCTTTTTACCCTTTGCTGTCAACCTGTTTAAAGGAGCTGCGATTGTTGAAAAATTTCTTATGAAACGACGGTACCACGAGCATGTACCCAAAAATACTTTTACATCCCGCGCAGTTGTTGGGGTGGGAAAATTCAAAATGGCCGATACCTTTTCAGGATCAGTACGCAACCCGAACTCGTCTACGACGTAACCAAGGTACTTTAGCGACTGTCGAAAGAATTTAGACTTGCTGAAATTTATAGTGAGGTTGGCCATTTTCAGTTTGTCCAACACTCGTTTTAACAGAACCATGTGCGTGTTAAAATCTGAACTACATATTACTATGTCATCGATAAAACAGAATACCATGCCATTTACAATATCGCTCGTTAAGTTATGGTCGAACAATCGATCCATAAGGCGCTGCTGACGAGCAGGCGCGCCACAAAGTCCGAATGGCATAACCTTAAATTTGAACAACCCTCTGCCAGGAATTGTGAAGCTAGTCCTCCCTTGCGAGTCTTTACTCAGTGGAATTTGCCAAAAAGATGAAGATAAATCGATGGAAGACAGGTATTTGGCCTCCTTTAGGCTGTCAAGAATCTGGGGTATGTATGGAATTGAATAAGAATCTCCTTTGGTTACCGAATTCAACTTCCTACAATCTAAACAAAACCGCCAATCTCCGTTTGATTTCTTGACAAGCAAGGCTGGATTGTTCCACGGACTCTCACTAGGAGTAACTACATCTAATGCTAACATTCTATCAAGTTCCTGGCTTAAGAATGCTCTCTTTTCCGGCGAGAGAGGATATTGTTTCGTTTTAATTGGTGGTGCATCACCAGTATCGATGACATGTTCGATCAGGGTAGTCCTACCTAAACCCTTTTCTTCAAAAGAAACATTCATAAATTGTTCAACCATCGCATCAGCTAACTCCTTTTGTGCCACTGTTAAATGTTCATACGATTGAATTGTACTAATGCGGTCTGAATTTACTGAGTGTTTAAAGTAATCTACCGGTGAAACTCTGTAGTCAATGTTGTCAAATATTTCTGGTGCTAGACGAAAGGCATGCCAAAAATCTACCCCTAATATAACATGAGAAACTATGTTGGGTATTACAAAAACTTAATAACATGTGTAATATTATTAAAAGTAACCGGAACAAAAATAAACCCTATCGTCTGTACCTCTACACCATTTGCAACATGACATTTTGTACTATTATTATTCTCTTGAAAGTCAAAACCAAACTTGACAAAATCTAAGTGTGAATTATTTCCCAAAATTGAAATGGCTGCACCTGAGTCCAATAATCCAAAGATCTCAAAATCATTTACTTGAAATTTTAGATGAGGTCTAATATCATTTTTACTAGGAGCAAACAGAACCGTGGCAATGGAACCAAAATTATAAAATTTAGACCTAGAATCATTATTTAAATTGCCGCGATTCAACCTTACAAGTTTTTTGAATTTTTATTAGACACTTTGTCAGATTTCTTTACATTTTTGCAGTTAGTACAGTGTTTCCGCAAAACACCTACTTTCCCACAGCCAAAACACTTTACAGCACCCCCTTTCGGCACGCCGTTGCACTTTGAAAAGTTGTGGTCAGTTTTTCCACATTTGAAACAAATGGGCTTTGCGGTTTTCCTAAACTGCCTACCCTTGCTATAAGTGTCAGCACACGGACAACCGGCCGACCCGGCCGCGTTTGTCGTCGAGGCAGCCCCCGCCTGAACAGGCTTATGAGACTTGCCCTTGTAAGCGAAGTCCGTGCCAAGCATACTAGCGCTGGGCCTCGACGGCTCCACAAACAGATCAGCCCGCTGACGCGCGGCTTCCAACTTCCGGCACTGTTCTTTAAGTTGGGCGATTGAAGTTACCTGCACTAACGCTAGCTGTTGTGAAAATTGAGGCCTAATATTATGTAACAAAATCTCCAATTTACTGTCCTCGCTCAGTGGGTTTTTGAGACGAGCAAACATACATGTCATGATTGAAAAATAAATATGGACTGGTTCGTCCGCTCCCTGTGTACGAGATCTAATTTCCCCAAGCAACCTATAATCATGGTCCACTGGGCCAAACTCCTCCAATAAAATCTCCTTAAGCTGAGACCAACAAAAAACTTGATCCCTGATACCCCTGTACCAAAGCAAAGCTTGCTCCGTAAATAATTGAGCAGCAGAATTAAACAACTTAATATCCGAGACACCATAGGACCGTTGCAACTCATCGACCCGTTCAAAGAAAGACCGTGGGTCAGTAATGCCGTTGAACTTTAAGTTCCACTTCGAAACATTTTTATCACCGGAGCATTCTACAGATATTTCCTTAGGAGCAAAGAAAGGGTTGACTTCATGAGGAGCAGGAGTACTAGCTACCTCCACCTTACCCAGGAGCACCTCCAGCTTGTCGCTAAGCTCTGTCTTTATAGTCAGGATAGCGGGATCATCAGACTGAATTCTGATGATCCTATGGTACAAGTGGCTGCCCAAAGCTCAGCTTCGGTTCTGCGAGTACCTGTCCTTCAACCTAGTGTACCTGTCAACAGCCACACCAAGTTCCTTCAGCTTTTCCTGAATAATTCTAAGTTCTGATTCCGGTGTAAATTCAGTTTCCAAAACTGCCTCTGCAGGACATTCTAACAATAAGCCACGAAGTTGTTCGCGCAGGGCTTCCACAGTACTAGCAGGAGTCTCAGAACGAATAGAAACCTCATATATAAGCTCATCCTTCAAGAGGGAGTGAAATTGTATATTGCGGTCCATGTTGATGTGAAAAGTTACTATTTGTAGCTAAAAATGTGTAAAAAGGAAATCAAACAGACTCTAAAGCGCGAATTAACAGTGGTGACTTACAGTTATTTACTTAAATTTGCTTAAATTTACTTAAATTCTTGAATGAAGTTATGAAATTGACACAATGTTAGGTATTGCTAAAAAAAAATAAAAAATGTAAAATCTCTAAAATTTCTACAAAATTATGCTTAGGCACACGCAGGCACAGTATTTATATCAATTACAATCACTAAAAAGTGGTACTCAGTACAGCAATACACCAAAATAATTCAAAATAAGTTTTCACAGTGTGATCCCGCAGATAAAATTTGTCAAAGTTAAATTTCACTAAAATTTCATAAAATATTTGGAAAAACCACAATAAATTGGCACAGTCACATGTAAAATATTATAATCCTGCTTAAGGATGCAAAATAAATACAAATAAACACTAAAAATTTAAAAGCATGATGCAACATACCCTCAAACTGACATGTGATTGTTCAACTTTCACTAAGTAAAATTATGTGAAATTTGAAAAATAATTACAACAATGTTTTTTGGGAAGAAAAGGAATGCACTTATCACTGATTAATACTGATATAAGGCTAATTCACACTTATTAAATTAAAGTAATACTTCAAAATTTAAAGTTACAAGTTTTTTAGAAGAAAAAAAAAATATCTCCAGTGGTGACCTCTACCCAATCAGCCAAATTCCCCATGAAAATAAATATAAATTGGGCGCCATTTGTCAGGTGTAAAATAATTTTTGGATTTGTATAATTCTGTAGTCATAGTGGATGAAATCCACAGCCTGAGTAAGCTGAGCTAGAGTTAGTGGGCAATCTGCTAGGCTACTGTTCGCGTGAAACCTAGGCTCCAACAGACCACTCTTGGAGCCCTGATTGACAACCTTATTGAGGTTAACAATAAAGCTATATTGTTTATTTACATTTAATAAGAGTTAAAGATAGTTTCCTGTTGTTACATATAAAAGCTTGTAATTAAAACATAGTAGTCCAACAAACTATCATTTTTATTTTCACACCCGATTAGCCGAACCTCTACTTTTCTCTTTTTTTGTCAGGGAGTAAAACCCGGGCAACCTCTAATTTTACACTGACAAATGGCCCCACGTTGGGCGCCATTTGTCAGGTGTGTAAAATTAGAGGTTGCCCGGGTTTTACTCCCTGACAAAAAAAGAGAAAAGTAGAGGTTCGGCTAATCGAAAATAAAAAATGATAGTTTGTTGACTACTATGTTTTAATTACAAGCTTTTATATGTAACAACAGGAAACTATCTTTAACTCTTATTAAATGTAAATAAACAATATAGCTTTATTGTTAACCTCAATAAGGTTGGGTCAATCCTAGCGGCTCTGTTGGAGCAGGTTTCACGCGCACAGTAGCCTAGCAGATTGCCCACTAACTCTAGCTCAGCTACTCAGGCTGTGGATTTCATCCACTATGACTACAGAATTATACAAATCCAAAAATGGGGAAAATTATATATCAGAAAAGGTCACAAAAGGTCACTCACAAAAGGTCACAAAAGGTAAAGGTCACCACCGGTAATATAATAGTAAATGAGTTTTCTACGGGTACAAGAATGTTATTTAAATTGAGATAAGAGGGTACTTGCGACACATCCTTGGAAGTTCCTGGCCTTCTTTGTCCTTTAAACCACGTGTCCTGCCTCTCCAAACCAACGGGGTTGAAGGTAGAAGAATATGACAAAAATAAAAATAAGACACGCCCAGGCGGCGCCCCAATAGAAAAATTCTCCGCCTGGGAGACCCAGCCACATGCACAGGATTGCTTGGGCCTCGTGCTGCTTGCTGGCTGGTCCACACGGCCGCGATTGTCCCAAAATCAGCACACCGTGTCAGAAGCCTTTATTTTCTTTAAGCCCGCCCAGGCCGTCTGCCCGACGCCCTGCCGGTCAGATCTATCGACATCGAAAAGCCTTTTTTCCGATCGCTACGTGACTCCACAGGTATTTTCGCCTCCTTTTCTTTCTTTTGGCTGTCCAGAATCTCTCCGTGCCAAACACCCGAAACCAAATTACCCCTTTGAACGGTGGGAGATTTCCCCGCTTACAAGATTCCAATCTGCAGAAATCCAAAATATAACTTGGTCTACAAAAATCCCTTAATGAAAAAAATACGACAATTCATTTTCACAATGAAAGCAGCGACCATTACGTTGTTGATATACAAAAAAAAATGCCATGCAAACATTACCAAACCATACTCCTCACCCACTTGGGAATTTGACAAAAAAACTGTCACACTGAAACGTCAAAACGACAATAAATGTCACAGATAAAGCAAAACAAATAGTAATAGACAATTAGTATCAATAACCATAGACCACAAAAAGGTGCGTTTCCCTATGCTTAGTACCCCATAGTATGCTTAGGGCCCCTTTTATTTAATATATACATTAACGACCTTCCGAAAATAACAAAACATCCGACTATTATGTTCGCGGACGATAGCACAGTTATATTTACAGGTAAAAATAAGACGCTTATTGAATCTGACATTTTTGACACCCTTAATAATATTATACAATGGCTGACATTAAATAATCTAAAAATTAATTTATGTAAAACCCACCTAATGACATTTAAAAATCGAACTCCCCTAATGACGAATATCAATATAACCTATAATGACGAAACTATTACTGAGGTAGATACAACAAAATTTTTAGGACTTAATTTAGATGGTAGCTTAAATTGGAAAGTGCACGCAGAGATCCTCTGTACAAAATTGAGTACTCAATCGTATGCATTGTATATGCTCACAAAAAAACTTAGCGAGGTCGCAGTTCTGACAGCATATTATGGGAACGTTGAGAGTATTTTAAGATACGGAATCATATTTTGGGGAAACTGTACCGAAAAAGAGCAAATATTCAAAGCACAAAAAAAGTGCATAAGGGCAATGTGCAAGCTCGATCAAATGGATAGTTGTAGGCCATTCTTCAAAAAACTAAATGTATTAACAGTACCGTGTCTGTACATGTATGAGTTGGCGATGTTTGTCAGATGTAATTTAGCGATGTACGAAAATTATAAAAGTAAACGTCACAATTTAAAAGTTAACTGTCCTCAACACAAAAGTGCTTTGATGATTAACAGTGTACTGTGTATGGCGCCACGTGTTTATAATCACCTACCAAAACCATTATTAGAAAGCCTAAGCTGTAATATATTTAAACACAAAGTAAAAAAATTTCTCGTAGAAAAAGCCTATTACAGTGTAAATGAATTTATAAATGACATGCGATCTAATAATGAGAGATGACATTACTGTATTTGGTACTTACTTATTGACTTGACTTGTTTTAATTATTAATTATTATCTGACATCTTTATAAATTCGTAATTGACCTGTCCATAATAAATTTTTGACATTTATTAATTTTATGACCTTTTTATCTTTTTTATTTTGTTTTGAATGAATTTATACTTATGTGATTATTAGTTGTGTATATTCAATTGTAAGTAGAGACAAACGCCAAGTAAAATTGCATGCCTTCAGGCGGATTATGGAGATGCCAAACTATTTTACCTATCGATGTGAATTATATCAATTACCCATTATCGCAATAAATGAGTTTGAGTTTGAGTTTGAAAATCCAATCGGTACTACATCCAAAGAGCAACCGACTGTTGAGAGGAGATATCCACTGAGGGACCGAAAACCAAAGTTCTTCCCGGATTTTATTACATATAAAACAACCACGGATGGAGATCCGCTCACTGTAGAAGAGGCGCTATCCAGACCAGACTCACAACAGTGGAGAGCTGCAATTAAGGAGGAGCTGGATGCACTTCATAAAAATGAAACGTGGACTTTAGTGAAACCTGAGCATACTGATAACATTGTTGATTCAAAATGGCTATTTCGAATCAAAAAGGAGGCGGGGAATAAGATACGCTACAAAGCTCGTCTAGTAGCTCGAGGTTTTAGTCAACGAAGAGGTATCGACTATGATGAGACGTTCTCTCCTGTTATCAGACATAGCTCCTTAAGACTTCTTTTTGCATTAGCTGCAAATTTGAATCTCAAAGTTGATCACATGGACGTGAAGACTGCTTTCTTAAATGGAACTTTAGATAAAGTTGTCTACATGAAGCAGCCACGGGTTTTTCAAGAAAAAGGAAAAGAAGATCATGTTTGTTTTCTGCATAACTCACTCTATGGTCTAAAACAAGCCCCACGAGCATGGAATATCAAGTTACACACTGAATTAGAGAATTTGAAATTCAAGCGCTGTGAGAATGAATCGTGTGTATACACAAGGACTTTGGGAGCGAATATAATCTTCTTAGCGGTCTATGTTGATGACATTTTGATATTTTACAACAACGCAGAAGAGATGAAGAAGGTCAAACAAAATTTGATGAGCAAGTTTGAGATGAAGGACTTGGGAACGGCACAACTTTTCTTAGGCATGCGAATTGTTCAAGGCAGAGGCTTTATAAAATCGACCAAGTCGAATATATAGAAAAGCTCTTGCATAAGTTTGGAATGGATAACTGTAAGACAGCATCCACTCCTGCAGTACCTGGCCTACAATTCTCAAAACTTGACCCTTCATACAAACCTGATGAGAGCATACCCTATAGAGAATTAATAGGCTCACTTATGTATGTGGCTGTGTGCACTAGACCAGACATAGCACATTCTGTGAATGTTATGAGTCAGTTCTGCAACTGCTATTCTGAGACACATTGGATAGCAACCAAGAGAATCCTTCGATATCTAAAAGGTACAATAACGATGGGACTCGTGTACTCTAAGGAACATAATAACGATGTAGAAGGATTTGCTGATCTGATGCTGATCATGCCGGAAACATAATAGATAGGCGGTCCTATTCTGGAAATGTTTTCCGACTTGCAAAAGGTGCAATTTCCTGGCAAAGTACTAAACAGAAAAGCGTGGCCATATCAACAGCTGAAGCAGAGTATGTCAGTCTGTCGGAAGCAGCAAAGGAGGCTGTATTTTTAGCAAAATTTTTAAAGCAACTTCAATCTAGGGATGACTCACCAATAAATATATACACAGACAGTCAGTCTGCTATGGCGATAGCAACTAACCCAGTACACCACCAAAGAACAAAACATGTGGACGTACGATACCATTTTACTAGAGAGTTAGTCGACAATGGTGTCATATAGTTGATGTATTTAAATACAAGTCACATGGTTGCGGATGTCTTGACTAAGGCAGTGCCAAAAGCAAAGCAAGAGTTCTGCCGATTGCAGATGGGTGTTATGGATTAGAGTGGATGGAGGATATCAAGATAGAGAAGTCTGTGAGGGGTATGAACCAGATGGTAAACTAGAAGGAAATGATTGAGGAGGAGTGTAAGAGGTTGCAATCGTATACCTGGCTGGTTGAGAGCGCGAAACTGAAATGTCAGGTTTGAATGTTTGATTGATATATAAAAGGAAGGAAAAAAATGTTACTCTCACTTGTAGGGTCTTATTGCGAACCACATTCAGATTCGTCATTTCTTCGTTCGTGAATGTGTTACCATGGGAAGATTAACTGTTCTAAAAGTGGAAGCAGCAAAGCAACTAGCAGATTTTCTTACCAAGCCGTTGTTTAAGCCGCGAATAAATGAGTTTAGTGCTCTTGGAGGCTTAGCATAGCTACAAAAACAAGACGGGATCTTAAGAAGTATGGCTACGCACCTTCTTTTAAGGTTTTACTAGATGCTGGCCTCTATGATTATATCTCATTATGGTTGCTATGTGAGCCTGTCACTTTGTTTCTTTAAATATTTCTAATTTGTGGTTTTTTGATTTCTGCTTAAGTATATTAACTCGTATTAATTTTCACAAGCAGTTCTTATTTATTCGTTAAAAGTATCCACCTTTACGCTGTTGGCACCACTATGGTTCGGACGAAAGGTTTCACCTCGTCTTTCATACGCGTACATCAAGAGACCAAAACAATTTGCCTGCAATGGTCTTTCGGTCTGACTACAATGTAAGTGTCTTCAAGGATAAAGTGAATAATAGACTCTTACAAAACAAGCCCGCTTTACCATAAAAAATATATTATGTCGATAGTTTTGAAAAATAGTGATAAAATATTATCGATATATTTTTTTTTTCATTTGTTCTTCCCTAGTATTGACCTATTGACATTGGTAATTGTTTGTTAGAATTGGAAAAACCCCATCTCCACAAAATTCATTTAATCTTAATCAACCTTACAGCTTTATAAAATTATGACTCAAATTTTATACTGTTGACTTAATCCGCTGACTTAATCCAATTATTTCGGTGATGTTGTTAAAGCCATTGGTTTTTAGTACGCCGCCGGTGTTCTTACTGTATAATGTAGCATACACATGCAAGCAGCTACTTCATCATCTGGTAACTGACTGGTGAAAAGTAGCTGCGTGTGTGTCGAGCTTTAGAACCGAATGGCACGAGACGAGATCGGACGGTATGCCTTTATTTCTATGGAAAGTGGGCAACCTTTAGACTGTGCTTTTAGTATGGAACCATTAACCATAATACTTGCATGCCACAAACTAAATAGTGCCTGGAGCGCAATGTGTATAGAAAATTTGACTTTGTTAGAATTGTCGATTATGTTTTCTTCCCTTTGGCTTCGCACGGTTTTCTTGCCATAAATAAAAATGGAATAGAATAGATAATGCACTCTGTCTGTGGCTCTTTGTGTGTTTCTCTTTAATCTTTGATTCATTCAAATTGTCTTTGATCTTTGTGTTGTTGATTCATTGAAAAATACAAAACAGAAAAATGGAAGAAGCTGTTTCTGTGAAGCATGAGGGTAAAAATATTGATATAAAGCAAGAAAAACAAGAAAATTTGGAGTCCTATAAGTATGAATATGATTCGGGAAGTCAAGATAGCAGTAAAAGTGGTAGCGGAGGCTATCAACGATGGGCGCCCAATTTAAACGGTGTAAGAAAAAGTGCATTTACGCCGTATAAATCTGTCCAGTGCACCGCGTTAACCAATTTACAAAGAGGTAATTTTATTTTCAATGCAATTTCTCCCTAGCTCGGTGGCTACATCTATTGATTTCTAGGAGTTTCTTTGTGGGTTTGAACTAGGTAAGTATAACATTCAAGGTCGCTCTTGCAGGTAATACGCAGGCGCGGGTCCCAGAGTTGCCCCAGCCAGATTGTAGCTTACACGCAAAGGCTGGCCGCGGTGAAATAACCCGTGACGACGTGAAACTGGAGCAGTATGTTGACATCACTGATGAGCATGGACTCACTGCCCTGCACTGGGCAGCCAGCTATGGACAGTTAAACAGCTGCCAAGACTTAGTATGGTGAGTGTCTGCTGGGAATCCTTTGTTCTTTGTCTACACTTGAGATTGATTTTGGTGTTCTATTACAAAGGAACAGAGTGGAAGTCTCTTCTTACCAGCTTTCACTTTACTGTAGAATTGGTTGTAACTAATTTCTACCATGAATAAAGCTTGTCTTTTGTTATAACTAGGTGTGGTGCCAATGTTAACATGCGGGGTCCGGAGGGAGAGACGGCACTACACTTGGCAGCTGCGGGGGGACACCATGAGGTTGTGAAGTTTCTTCTGAGTGAAGGAGCTGATGCTGACATACAAGATGATGTAAGTATTATGTATCTTTTTTCTTTTACCTTTGATGAAGTTTAATATTGGCAGTTATTTATTATGATGTGATAATTGTTGCAGTCTGGTAGCACAGCATTGATGTATGCAGCAGCAGCTGACTTCCCATATACTTGTAATGAGCTTCTCATCAGAGGAGCTGATCTCACTCTTACCAATGATTATGACCAAGATGCTTACACACTGACCACTACCAATAACTGCAAACTGGGTAATTATTTATATGTATTATCTATTAGTTATATTATAGTCAATATTTTACTCATAATATATTTTAATGTTTGTTTTTTATTTACAGCACAAACTGTGATAGAGAACTTTTTGATTGGTTGCCTCAGCAAAATGTAAAGGATATTTCTTATACAACTACTGCTCATCTTATGTTGCTCTGGACAACCAAGACAGCAGATTCATTTGCCTCCAGGAGTTAAATGAAAATACAGGGATTTAGTTTATAATGTAAAGTTTATTATATATATTTTTAAGTTCATTATATACAAATTACATCAATGTGACCATAAATATGACTCAATTACAGACAATATCAAAGTCTATGTTTGTTTTATTTTTAAATACCTTAACACAAGTGCAACAGCTTATATAATATATACAGCTATACATTATTAATATACATATTTCAGAAGAAATACAATAAGAATGTTGTTTGTCAAACTCATTTATACCACCCAAGCCCCACCACCCTGTTCATGTGATTGTTCGTACAAAAAATATTTTAAATATTGGGTATCGAATATAACACCATTTCACAGTTTAGATTCAGTTAACCAGTTGAATGTTTGTGGTTTTCTGTTTGACTGTGGATCTATAAGTATATTGATGATGCTGGGCTTGTCTGTGACTGCTACGGCCTTTTTGACGGCGGCTTCGATCTCTTCAACTGTGCGGCAGAGGTGTCCAGTCTCCCCAAACATTTCCATCATCTTTTCATACCTAATTTCGCAACCGAGGGCCGTCGGTGGAGTGCTGAAATGAATTTCGTATATAGTTCTCCTTATTTATTTCGATAACAGCCTTTTGATAGCTTGCTATACCGAATTTATGTAAAAAACAAAATATGCCTAGTAAGTACACTATATCAGTCTATAATCGATCCATGTTGTGTCGAGCGAGACTAACTCATTGTTGAGTAGGGTTCTAAATGTTCGTTCATAACATACCATTGAGCAATGTCGCCACCAGACTGTATATCTTCCATAACATCTTTAGGGAAGCCGCTGTAAATACCGCTATTGTTAACTATGATGATAATCACGGGCAGTTTATACCGGACCATAGTTTCGATTTCCATACCTACAAAACATAACAAAAGCATTAATAATAATATATTTGCATGACTCGGGGATTGATACTGTAACATGAATTTATTGACATTCCCTGACTATTGTTAGTGTTAAAATATGAAACAAGTTTACACTCATTGTATTGTATTATTTATACTGGTAAAATGATAACATACCAGAGAATCCGAAGGCTGAGTCTCCTTCGACACAGATGACGCGTTTGCCGGGCGCGTGGTCGCGGCACCACATTGCTGCAGCTACCGCAAATCCGGGGCCCACCTGAATGAGGAAATTTAGTTTTAAGACTATGATTTGAGGAGTCCTGTTTAAAACAATGATATTCTTTAAGAAATGTAAAATAATTGCTACATCTCATTGATAACATATTAAACTAAGGTAGATATGTCACTAGCGCACTAAAAATGAAGCGTACAAAAGGTCCTGTATCTCGGTTTAGTCACTCTCGATACACTCGTAAAAACAAACGACAAACACTAACAGCGCAAACGACAAACACTAGCCATCTTTTTCTTCTCTATGCTTTAGATTGCGCCTCATCTCACTCACACTGTACCAATTTATGCCGAATAAAAATATGCATGTGTGCTGCTGCTGTGTTCGGCACATTTTTTTTGGTCAGTTTGTTAGAATATATCGTATCTGTTTAATAATTTATCAATGCTACATCTTCATATACCTACATTTAGTTATATGTACCATCATCGTCATTTGTTTGAGATATAACAACATAGATAACTATGTTGAGTGTTTGAAAACCAATGCGTGCTTTTGTTTTTCTTTTATGATTATGATCTTTGTGGCTTTGGATTCATCTAAGTTATGGTAATTATTTATTTGAATATGATTGTGGTGGATTTATAGGTAAATCCAACCCTTTAGAATTTTTGCATACATAGTAGAATTTCAAAATACTGTTAATAATATTTTGACCACAATATTTACAATTACTTTACATTTAAATTAAACAAGCTAACACTAAAATTTCTATATAAACAAATTACACAAGTAAAAATAATAAAGAAAAAGGCTTATTGGGCATCACACCCTAAGGCCCTGTTGGTGTTTCTACCCCAAAGTAGGACAACTACAATATTGATGGCTTATTCATGCATGAGAAGACTTACCCCCATAGTGCCGAAGGTACCAGCGTCGAGCCTGTGTCGCGGCTTGTTGTTGAGCAGCATGCCGCGTCCAATGTCCATCGTGTTGGCGCCCTCGCTCACTATGATCGAGTCTTTGGGGATGTTCGCTTGAACCGTCTTGAATACTGCAAAGTAGTTCAGCGGCGTTTTTGTGTTGCTTGATTGTGCCTGGTGAAAGGAAATAGGTAAGTAAACCAAAATATTAGAAGCAGCGAAACTGCTATAATAGGAGCTGAACTTTTTTTGGGAGGTTTTTAGTGACTGGGTACCTACTTTAGATTATTTTTGGGGGTTGAGGCATAGTAAAATGCGGTAGGACAAAGGGAAAGCAGGAAATAGAATAAGATAGTTTCCTACAATGTCTTTGGGTGCTAAGTCAAATGATTTTGAATGCCTTTCTCGACATTCCTGCGAATTTTGGAAGGCCCTGTGTATCTCCACAAGATGGCTTTACTACTCGATGTTATACCTTAACAAACTCAGTATTAGCCTTCTGTTTCTGCTGCAGCCCTTGCCACCAGTTGTTACTAGCGGGATTCAGGCTGAACTTCTTCTCTGCCAGTTTGAGTGTGAGGGCCTCAGCAAATGGCTTAATGTCAGAGTGCACTGCCACCTCAGATTTAATACTGTTGTGGAACTCCTCAGGGGTTATGTCAACCTGGAAAAAAACATAAGAAGTTTCATTCAATGTGGGGATGATGAAATTGAACATGGAATCTGGTGAGGAATGTTGGCTTTTGTTATTTTGGTTAATCTTTTATAAAATTTTGTCCGAATGTTACCGGTGTGGTTACCATGATAGCCACACTGTTCAATGCTATACTGCTTTCAGAAACTACAGGATGACACATTGACACAAAACTTTAATCATGAATTCCAACATATGATTCTAGACAAGTAGCATAAAATATATCAAAGACGTCAAAGAAAGAAAAAGAAGTCTAAATGAATGAGATTTTTTTTTTAATAGCCAACACCTTATTTTAATGCTGGTCAGACAAATTATGTCTCTGCCACCCTGTATGTGTATAGCTTACTTAGTTTATTATAATTTGTATAACAACACACTAAATCTATGTAGACTATAATTGGCTTCAATAAACTTATTTCTTTTGTGCGATTCCCCTGTTACCTGTATAACTTTAACATCGGGCGCGAACCGCGGATGTTGTCCGAAGTGCAGCATCCAGTTGAGACGAGCGCCCAGCAGGAGGATGACGTCAGCTTTTAGCAAGGCCTGCGTGCGCGCAGTCGACACGCAGTATTCCGACTCATCCGGCACCACACCTTTGCCTGGACAGTAATATACAATATGTAAAGAAAACCCTGTCCGATCCGTGAAGGTATTGATAACTGTTTCTACTAATGCCTACAAGCCGGGCTAAACTAAACAAAATCCACCTAAAAATTAATATTCTTTCGCAAAAGGAGGTAACTTAATACACGTGCGGTAGGCAATACATACGCGGGCGAAGGGGGGCAGGGCACGCGGCACGTGGTCGCATCGCTCATAATAATACCGTCAAAAATGGTGTTACCACGTTTTAAAAAATTACCACATTTTGGGGAAGTTGGAATTAATACTTGAAAAAAAAAAAAGATTATTTCAATATTCGTTAGTATTGTTACTATGATGATTATGTCAAATTTCATATTTTATATGGTCATGTGTTTACCTAACTTTTATTATCCTTAAGGGTCGGACGGGATTTTCTATACATATTCTATAGTTACTAGGTGCGCCCCACTTTCACTTCTATGTTACTCCTGGTTATAAACTATGTATACGCCGAATTTCAGCGAATTCAACCCGTTCAGTAGTATTCGTGTGAAAGAGTAATAAACTTACGTCGGTACTTTTAGGTTTGTAATATTACGAACCCTAATACGTCCAAAATTAGAGCTCGTTTATGGATCCCATAGGGTTATTGTTGTACATTGTCAAATGGGTCTTTGCTCTTGACTTTCACCTCGACTGAAGAAAAGCGATGGTTGTGTCAATACATAATATGAAATCAAGACATTTTTCCTCATTTGGCTCGGCAAATGTGTATACTGTATAGTCGACCTTCATTTCGTCGGATGTGTTTAAGACCAAGGTATGTATAGTACATACCTTGGTCTTAAAAATCTATATCTAGGTACATTTTTTAAAACAGAATCGCCTGCACAAGATGACCTCATCTACAGTACAGTAGGTACCTTAAGAAAATATTACAATCCATATTTTGATTTATGTGCGTTTGTCTTTTTTCTCAGACTGCGTATCCTTACGAGTTTATTTCCACACATACCCATAGGCGTTGGTAAGAACGGCAGCTTAGTGTTCTGCACAAGCTTGGTGACGGCTTCCTCAGCACGTGCGTGGGCGGCACCTTTGCCCACGATGACGAGCGGACGTTCGGCCTTCACCAACAAGTCGGCGGCTTGCGCCACGAGCGCGGGGTTGGGGTGTGCCAGGGACACGACCGGGGCGTTGTAGAAGTCCATAGGTACTTTGTCTTCGTCTGCTTCAGCCTGAATTAAAATTAATAAAATATATGTATTATAATTATATATAATTTAAAAAATAAATAAATATAATTATAATAGACAAACTTATAAGAAATGTGGATGTTTGAAATTATATTTATTAAGATGCAAGTTAATAGTGTTACTTGGAGATGGTTAATGATTTTTGTTTCCCTTTTTAGATTGCCTTTTATTTTTGTTTCAGTTTGATAATACTGAATATTTAATAATAATTATAAAATGTATATTTGCAACTACTTGAATAGCCTCTAGTCTATATCACTCGTCATGAGTCACGTCTTTTAGCTCATTTAGCAGACCTAATGAGCTTAAAATTCGAAGAGATACGTCTGGTCCTAAAACGATTGTTAACATTAATTTGTTTTTGCTAAAGCCATAGGTTTACAAGTGAAATATGTTGCTTACCATGAGCAGTGTCCCGGGCATGTCAAGGTATGAAACTCCGGGCCGGCCGGAGGCGGCAAGGCGCACGGCCCTCTCCACATGCAGCGGGATGAGGCGAGGGGATGGAGGTCGAGCCGCGTACTTGCAGTACAGGCGACTGGACTCCACCTGCAAGTTACAACAACCAATTAATATAAGCATAGTTATGTAAATGCCTTTATAAAATGCATTATAATACGGTTAGGCATAACGGACAGCCTTCTATGAAGAGCCTGCATGGAGGCTGAGACAGTTGCGCATGTACGTACTCTTCGAATGTACAGGCGTCACTCAAATTAGAAGTAAAATCATAGGGGCACAAAGATCTTACACAGATGTTCTCAACAAGCCGCCACTTAATGGATTTCTGGAGGGAAGTGGGCTGGTTAGAATAACCGTCAACGGCCGCCATGGCCCACCACCACGTCCATTGCACGCACGCACGTCCACTAGAAGGACTTAGTGCGGAAACCACACCCGTAACATAGAACATAATGCGGTCCTCAAACAAATCCTGAAAATCCCAAATACTTTCAGAAAGTTATTGTGTTTCTTGGCGGAGCTACATAAGTAGCCTTACTTATGTTAGTATTGGCCTACCATGAACAATAAAGACATATACATATAAAGATAATAAGGTTGTTTAGAAAAACCCCTATTCGATCCATCATCGGATGACCCGTCATAGGGCGAGTTTCCACCCTTACGTTGTTGACACCACAACGATCCGAACGAAACGTTTTCCGTCCGTTTCCGTATGCCTACAAATTAAGTGTCTTCAAGGCTAGAGTGAATAATAGGCTCTTAATAAACCTCCTCTGCCTCTTTTGTCGACCTCCGTGGCGCAGCGGTCAACACCCCTGCCTGCGACGCGGAGGCCCTGGGCTCGATCCCCGGCCAGGTCATGATGGAAAACGATCTTTTCCTGATTGACCTGGGTCTTGGATGTTTATCTATATATGTATTTATTATTAATATAGTATTGTTGAGTTAGTAGCCCATAACACAAGTTTTGAACTTACTTTGGGTCTAGCTTAATCTGTGTGATTTGTCGGTATATATTTATTATTTATTTATTATTATTAATAAACTAGCGAGCTTTTCCAACAACGATTGCATATGGGGATTGGTAAGGTAACTGGGCAGGGGGATATTGATTATAGTTTTGGTTGTATTGGTTCATTAGGTGTCTAAAAAGTTTGTATTAGATTTTAAGACAATTTTCTATATAACTCATATGACACGTTAGGTTACCTACAGAAGATCAAAGTTCATTGTTATAACAATAACAAGCGTGGTGATATGAATGGATTGGAATATTTTTTACGGAATAAAATATTTTAGAGATAAGGGGAAGCGTATTAGTCGATATCTTAGATTGGTGATAGGTACCTAGGGGGCAGATATCACAGCTTAATGATATAGGTACATAACTTGTTTCATTATCAATTGTTTGCGAATCTATGCCATTTGAGGTCTGTTATACAATAAGTAGGTACAACAGTAGGTTTAAGAAACCGTTTGATTCTGTATTGGCCTGTTTTACAAACACCACTCTCCAGACAAATTACTTACGGGATCTTTTGAAAATTACCTATTGGAGGATGTTTCTTGAAAAGAACATTCGTTTTCACGGTGACTTTTTGTGTATGAGACTTTTTGCGTCAAATCCGTCTCATTATCGTCACCACCTATTGAGCTATTGTTGACTTCTTATAATTATAAAGTTAGCTTATTTTCAAAGCGAATTGTTGGCATAGTCTATTATACCTTTTTCTCGGTGGTAGGCCATAACATCAACCGCCGGCGTAAGTTACCACCCACAGACAGTGAGCATGATGTCTGGTGAAGCCGTTCGGAGGACGGGTCTGAGCAGTTGTGTTGCGATGTGTGCCGGGTGCGATGCGCCAGATGGTGTTGTGTCGGGAGTTTGTTCGTGGAGGGTAGCGGGATCTGAAGCACGGTTCTCCGCTGGCCGACCGCAGGTAGTTGGGGGCCCAAGTAGTGTGCCAGCCACATACGAAAGGCTGCCCCGCCAACTGCGAAAAATCCCAGGATGGCCCCATCGTGCCGGTTGGCGACCGGACGAGAGGACCCGATGGCGATCCCTGTGGGGGTTCGGGCGTCCCCGCAGTCTCCAGATCAATCTCCCTCTGGCCCAGCATCGTTGGTCGTATTGTTGGATTTATCATTGCATCACCTCAATCAACTGCCGTCTTCCTTCCTATTCACTCAGTAATTAAACTAAAGAAAAAGTGGGTGTGCACAGCGGGCGCACGTCCTCTCGTTCACGTTCATAGTGCACCTCTCAAACATCCGAGATTTGCACTCCAATATCGATGCAGTCCATCACCACCTTGAGACTGAAAAGCCCCACCTACTTTTCTTGACGGAGACCCAGATCAGATGTCCGACTGATGCGGCATACCTCGGCTACCCGGGATACTCTTTGGAGCATCATTTCCTGCAGCGTGCCGAGGTCTGTGTGTATGTCCGCAATGACATCTGTTGCCGGCGCCTCCGTCACCTCGAAGACCCTCACTTCTCGTCCCTATGGCTGTTGGTTGACACTGGTGTGGACAAAATTGTTTACACCTGTGTCTACCGATCGCACAGCGGTGATCAGGAGACAACTCGATTATTTGACCACCTCAGTGAGGCTGCTGACAATGCGCTGCATCGGCACCCTGACACTCAGTTCATCGCTCTGGGGGACTTCAACGCCTGTCACCAGGACTGGCTCTTCCCATACCAGAGGACCGACCACGCTGGGAGAGAAGCGCGAAACTTCGCGCTTTCTATGGGCCTTTCCCAGCTGGTAGAGCAAGCGACTAGGGTGCCTGATGTAGTTGGCCATACTGCCAACTGTTTGGATCTTCTGCTGACCACTGATCTGGACAGATGTGTTGTAACAGTTTCCTCACCGTTGGGAACTTCAGACCACTGTCTGGTGAAGACTGTGCGAAGAACGGCGAATGTGGCGATACAGGTCAGCGGATTGGGAGGAGCTGCGCCACTTCTTTGCGTCTTATCCTTGGCAGCAGGTCTGCTTCTCTTCTGACAATCCGTCGAGCTGTACGGACGCTATAACCGATGTGGTGCGTCAAGCTATGGAGTATTTTATCCCATTCAATGACGTGCCCGTCGGTGGCTCGGCTCGCCCATGGTTCAATGCCGATTGTGTCCAAGCTGAACAGCGTAAGCACACGGCATTTCTCGCCTGGGTTGACGCTCGTGACCGCGGAGCTCCGGATCTAAGCTCAAAGAAGAGAGCCTTTAACCGTGCTGCCAAGTCCTACAAGAAGGCGCTCAAGAAGGCTCGCTTCGACCGCATTACCCATATTGGCAACAAGTTATCTGCGCAGCCATCCGGTAGCAGATCTTTTTGGTCCCTTGCCAAATCGGTTGAGGCGAACTTCTGTCGGCCCTCACTGCCTCCGCTGGTTAGGCCTGATGGAACACTGGCTCATACGGCGAGAGAGAAAGCAGGTCTCTTTGCTTCTCTCTTTGCCCATAATTCGCGTCTTGATACTGGCAGTGCTACTCCACCTAATTTACCTCATTGCGGAGCTTCAATGCCTGAGGTTCGCATTAGAAACAAGGAGGTTCTGAGAGTACTGTGTCGTCTGGACGTGAATAAGGCTAGTGGTCCGGATGGTATACCAGCGATTGTTCTTAAAGCATGTGCGCCCGAGTTGTCTCCTGTATTGATGCGCTTGTATCGCCTCTCATTTAGGACTGGTATAGTGCCCAAGTCTTGGAAGCTTGCTAACGTGCAGCCCGTGCCCAAGAAGGGTAGTCGTGCCGATCCTGCCAACTATCGGCCGATTTCGATCACCTCCATACTTTGCAAAATTATGGAGCGTGTATTGAACTCGCGCCTCTTGGCATACCTGGAAGGTAACGATCTCCTCAGTGACCGACAGTACGGGTTTCGCCGCAATCGGTCAACTGGGGACCTACTAGTGTATGCCACTCACTTGTGGGGCGAGGCCCTCGAGAAGAATGGGGAAGCGATTGCTGTCTCCCTTGATGTCTCGAAGGCCTTCGACCGGGTATGGCACGCTGGCCTTTTGAGTAAGCTTCCAGCGTACGGCATTTCCCCTAGCCTGACTGGCTGGGTAAAAGACTTCCTGACTGAACGGTCCCTCCGAGTTGTTGTCGACGGATGCTCTTCTGAGCCCATGTCAACTAATGCCGGTGTTCCTCAGGGGTCTGTTCTCTCTGCAACTCTGTTCCTGCTGCATATTAACGATCTGCTGATGTCCGGTATCTATGGCTATGCAGATGACAGCATAGTTGTAGAGAGATACCTGCCCGATGCTCGGGCTAGTAGGGAATAAATCCGGTCCGAAAGAGAGGCCATGGTTGAGCGAACGAGTGTTGCACTGCAGGCAGTCTCCGAATGGGGCAATGCCAATCTTGTAGCATTCAATGCCGCCAAAACACAGGCGTGTCTTTTTACCGCCAAAAGGAGCCCGTTCACCTTCGCTCCTACTTTTCGAAATGTGTCCTTGGAGTGTTCCGACCGCCTTCAGCTTTTGGGAGTTGAGATTTCCTCGAACCTTAACTTTGGGCGGTTCATTGAGTCTAAGGCCAAGGTGGCTGCCAGGAAACTTGGCGTTATCGCAAAGGTCCGGCAGTACTTCACACGTGTGTCCGTTCGTGTGTGGAGTACTGCAGCCACATTTGGGCTGGTGCTGCCAAGTGTCACCTGGCCACTTTGGATTCAGTGGAGAGACGTGCAAAGAGGCTGATTAGTGACCCTGATCTAACTCGAGTTGGTCTCCAAAGCCTAGAGCACAGGCGTAGAGTAGCCAGCCTTTCGGTGTTCTATAGGATGCATTTCGGGGAGTGTGCGAGTGAATTGCATGATTTAATTCCCCCATCTCCGTTCCACCAGCGGACGACCCGTCGTACGGCTGGTTTCCACCCTTACGTTGTTAACACCACTACGATCCGGACGAAGCGTTTCGCCTCCTCCTTTATACCGCGTACATCGAGGGACTGGAACAATTTGCCAGCGGCGGTGTTTCCGTCGGACTACAATTTGAGTGTCTGCAAGGCTAGAGTGAATAGGCTCTTAATAAACTAGTGCGCTTTACCATCAACGATTGCGTCACTGCTTACCATCAGGCAGGACTGCGGTCAAGCGCTGGTTTATAATATGTAAAAAAAAAAAAAAAAATACCTAGATTGCATAACACAGTAGATAACACATTTGCTTAGCTTTTTCCAAACTACGTATTATGTTGGGATCGGCTTCAAGCCTAACCGGATTAGGCTGACGGAATACCAGTATTTGACATGGAGCGATGACCGGGACCTTCGTGTGGTACCTACCGGGCTTAGAATAGTACCCACTCATATCCTCCCGTGGTTGTCGAAAGAGGCGACTAAGGGAAGTCTCAACAGGGAACAAAACCCGCCACACATTATCCCACCCACTGCAACTCCTGAAACCCAGAATCAACAGTGGAGAAAAACGCCGAGCAATGAAGCTCGACGAGTCCCGGAGAAACGATTCAACTGTCTTGGGTCCCGCAACGAAATTAATCAGAAAAGAATAGCGGTGGAGTAAGAAAAAGGTTTTTTTTTTTCCACTTCCCTCCATAACAAGCAGGAGACAGAACAGAACAACAGGGAAGCGGGCAACAGCGCTTCTCCTGTGGAATATCATATAACTGCCAAGCGTGGGGATTGTTGCAAATCACCCCAATGTAAATGGAAAACCTTGGGGGAGGCCTTTGTCCAGCAGTGGACCTCTTTAGGCTGAAGAAGACATGGAGTGATTGCCTATTTATTGACCTCAACAACCTAGTTACTGGGCATTAGGTAAATACCCATGTGCAAAACTGGTTGTCAGATTTTCGGGCGTCTGACAATCCGTAACGTAACGGAAAAAGATCTACGAATAACAGCCGGGGCCGACGGATTAACGTACTTTTCGAGGTACGGAGAGGTCTTGTTATGTAATAATGATCAGCCATCCACAGACTAGCCGCGGGAAGTGTAGCTTAACAACGTGTCATACTGACGTCACGCAAATCCTGCATCTCGCAAGCAGACTTTACTGTGCAACTACTTAGCATGCAAACAAGCTCACGACATCAACCGACGGCAAAGTGCCCGCCAGACAGTACAAGTCGGCACCCTAATTACGTAACGCGCTATTATTATTAGTTAGAATCATTTCGAAGGCAATTGCCAATCCATTGCTTCATATGTTCGAAAATGTGTCTGCTCAAAAACGTAAATAACGCAATGAATGCTGTTGAATTGCCAAAATGATATTCATTGCTACTGATGTTACGCAATTACCCTGCTGGTCGGAGGATCCTCCCTTCTCGGATCTCGATCTCGGAGGATCTAGGATGAGTGAACTTTACACGCTGTTCCTCAGGCATCCTCTTCACGATCGACCTATAACATATAGGCTATACCTCTGTAATTGTAGGTATAGCCACGGCCCTCTATATAAAACACAATAATAATATACGAAGCAATAGTAATGTTTGAACTCTGTGGTTTATAATAACCTTTTTAAAGGTGGGATGAATATTCAGTAAAATTCATTTGCTTAACGTGTGAATTTTAAATATACCTATTAATTATGTAAATATTATGTAAGCAGTAGGAACGTTTATAATATGCTATGCATACTTTGTTGAATGATTTTTGTAAGCAGCAACATGAATCTAATCCTTAGATAAACTTACGGATTTAATCTAATCATTTAAAAATTGCTTGGTTACAAGTTTAGAATACCTACATTATTATTTTTGTTTCAACTCCGGTTATGACTTATGATGACGTAAGTTGGCCGGCAAAAAATACAATTTACTTATTAATTAAGTACATATTTTAATTTTAAACACAATTATTATTAAGTATAGCTTATTATGTTTTTGTTGTTTCCCAGTTTTGTTAGCGGGGAATATTTCAAATCGTGGTTAAGACAACGTTGAATTTTAATTTGTTATGTACAGACGACAGCACTTCAAGCTACTACAATACACATCACATTACATTTTCAACTTTACCTCTAAAGTATTAAGGCTCAAGGTTGATTGGGAATATTTTCAATCTTGTTTAAAATATTTTTATGGTTGAGGATAAAACAAATATTTTTGAAATCCTTTGTGTGTATGTAGCGGGATATTAACGTTATTTTTTAACTTAAATAAGTCGTTTTTTTCTATACCTGTGGCCATTCCTGGAACCCTCCAATGCCTTCATGATCTTGCGGACACGAGCCGGCGATGACTATGAGTGGCCAGCAGTTCACCTGAGCATTGGCCATGCCACCGATGCAGTGCAGCAGACCAGGACCAGATACTGCAAGACATACTCCTGGCTTTCCTGGAATTTAAACCAATACCTAATAATTAATTATGGTGTCACCACAAGGTGGGAATAATTTTTGTAGCAGACTGTGGATTGGATGACATTGGAGATGGTTTAGGTTTATAATATAAAACTAGTTGTGCCTGTGGCTTCGTATGCATGGACATCGAAAAAAATGTGTCACTTTACCAATTTTAATATAGCAATCTGCCAGCAAAGCCTTGTCAAAATAGCTAGAAAGGCAAAAATTAAGTAAAATATTTTTTATTAACTAATAGTTTCATATATATAAATTTCATAAAAAGCTGTTATTTTGATATTACAAACAGACCCTTCAATTTCATTTATTTGTACGGAAGATGTATTCTACAAATGCTTGTGGAACCTATTTGAATGTGTGATTAATTACATTTAACCTCATTACTATTTAAGCGGTTGAAGGTCACTGAAATAGACACAATATTAGATAGTTTTATTATATTCTGTCTTTTGAATGCGTACAAGGGACCGAAGCAAACTACAACCAAAAAAGTCAAGCAGAAGCCTGTATAATAAAATGTATTATTATGTCTGGACGAATTTAATGTTTTGCGAAGTGTGAGTTCATTTTCTATTGGATACCTAAGCTATTCAATAGAATAGCTAATAAATTACACTCATTAGTATGCAATCATTTTAAATTCTATAGTATGTAGATATAATTAACAGAATTTAGAATCAAAAATTATCTTACTTATCAAATAAAACCTGTTGTATCATATCATAATAAAAGTGATTATCCATCATTTGTTATTAGATAGTGCTACATCACTTTTATAGGTCTGAAATCGCCAACCCGCATTGAGCAAGCGTAGTGATTACGCTCAATCCTTCTCTGTATGGCAGGAGACCTGTGCCCAGCAGTGGGACGCTAAACACAATACTTACAATTACAATTTACAATACAATTCAATACAATTTACATACTTACAATTTTGGGATATTTATCATATTTTGCAATCTAAATTAATTCAGAAAATGTAAAAAGTTTCAGAAAAGTTAGGTGCTATGTACTATGCACCAAACATTTTTTAAATCTGATTGTAGACGCACACAACTTGTGAGTATGTAGAAATTTGTATATGTGGCATCAGATGTCTGAACATAAATGAAGCAAAAGATGTGTCTTGAACTCTTGAAGTATTAAATGTATAGAATAGCTATAATAACAGCTGCAAATATGTAATGATTTGCTTTAAGGGCAGTATGGGGCTTCCATCAAAGTTGGGGCCCAGGGCACTATACCCAGAGAGCAAAATGAAAAAGACAGGTAAGCTGGAGCAATAATGTTAATGCTACAAATGAAGATACAAACTACAAGGGTATTAGAGTATTTTGCAATTCTTGCTTGATTCTTCGAAGGATTTGTTTTGCCTTACCAGATATTGTCATAAAATAATAGTTAGCCTAGCGATAATCCTAAATAAGTTATTTATAACTCAATTGTTAAAGTAGTTAAATAGTAAATGATATCATTTATTTACCTGTTAGGTATCCAACAGCCTGTGCAGCGTAACATGCTGCCTGCTCATTACGCATGCCCACATATTTGAGGCCAGCCATTTGGAATGCCAGAGCTGTCTCAATGACAGGGATACCCACTATGCCAAAGACATATTCCACACCCTGGAATAAATAATACTTGTTAACAAATCATAACTTGTAATTGCATCTTAGATGAATGAAACTAGGTCATTGACTTGTGTTAAAATTTGCATAATTGCAATGTCTATTTGGTCCTTTGCAAATATGATTTTAAAAGTGCCTAACCAAAGTTTTATTAATCGAAAGGACCTGAAATGGGACAAAAGTTTTTGAAATAACCAGATAAAAGTTTCACTTTACTTAAAAGACTTTGTTGTAGTTAAAAACTCACCTGTTTCTTCAAACTCTCCGCCAAAATAGTATTACCGTCGACACCCATTGCTTGGCTTAATTTTGGCGATACGTGAATGGAACGTCTTAATATCAGCTGGCTAACTCTTCCTAATAACATTTTAATTAAAATTAAGTATTATCTTTAATTATGTACGTGTTATCTCCGGAGTTACGATCCGAAACTAGAATACTAATAATCATGAAACACACTTATCAAGGTTAAAAGTTAAAAAACATAACTCGAAGGTGGTAATATTATTACTTTAATATACAGAACAACAATTAAACGTAGTATTTTATGTAGCGTCCAATAAAAACACGCAGTGTTTAATTTATAACTATAAAAGATTACTTACCAGTCATAAATAATCTGATATGTGAACACACTAAAGTTTGACGTAAAAATAGATTAAATTTTGTGATAAACAAAAATAAACTTTGGACTTTGTATTTAGCGCGTCAAACTGACAGATTCAGTGACACTTGACAGTTTAAGCAGTGTGCTAACAATTGTAATTCGAAAGTCTACCACGTAGCATATAAATATCCTCCTAGCAATAATTATCAGAAAAAAAAAATTAAATAGAAATTAAGAAGAATAAAAATTATACGCCTGATTATGATTATGACATACGCTTGTCCAGCCTTCGCACATGCCAAGCCACGTCCTAACCATGGGATGCAAGTAGTCCAAAACTGTTTACTCCATAAAGCTCTAAGGTCCGTATTGCAGAACATTACTCAAACTCAAGCTCTACTTAAGTCTCGTTTCAAGCCTTTTGATTGGTTGAAACTAGTTTTAAGTAATGCTTAAGCAGAGATCAATCAATCAATGCTTGAGTTTCGTTCTGGAATACGCACCTAAATGCCCCTTGGTTCGTCCGAAATGAGATCCTCCATTTTGATCTCATAATCCCCACCATTCAGCAGTACATGAAATGCCATGCCTCTCCAAACGTTTCTTCGACACTGCTGCCATGCACCGCAATCCCCTGATAGCAGTACCGTGGCTGCTAACTGTTGAGGTTGAATTTGATTATTGTCTCTGGCAGCTAACTTTTATAAGCAAAAATATTTTAAGTTTGGAAGATTAGGGAGACAGGTAAAAATGTTTTATTGTTTTATGTGATCATTGTTTCAGTGTAGAATGGTTTTCGGTAGCATCGGGTGTAGTAAAAAATGTTGTAACTGAGTATGAATTAAATTATAAGATGTTTTCTTTTTATACAACAGTTTGTTTTTGAGCTAGCTTAAATGGAAAATATATTGTGTGAATGATTTTTTAAGTGATTTATTTTATTTTGAAGTTTTACAAAAGGATCCCAAGAGGTACTGCATCCCACATACTTATTTCATCATTATAACAGGTTATGGGCCCAGAATGGGTGCAGCAGTAAGCTAGAAATTGAAAATGTGACTATTTGAAGAAGATATTGATTATGAGTTTGAGAGGGGAAGTTTAGAAAGAGAAAATGAAAATGAAAATTTTGATGTCAAAGAAACAAGAGAGGACCGATTTTTCTAGAACAACAAAATAATGGTGAAGAAAATGACGTTTTTGAAAATTATATGGAGAGCTAAATGAAAAATTTTATGGAAATACCGATGGAATACAATTTTGGTGAAAATAAAATTTGTATATTAAAGAAAAAGAAATGTTTTTGGCAATATTATATTGATGATGGAATTCTAATTGGAAATAGTGGAAAAGGAAAAAAAAATAAGATATCTGAAGGACTGGAAAAAGAATTTGGAATTAGAAGATTTAAATAATTATTAGAATTGATATCCTTTTGAACGCCCATCTATATAATACGCGATGTGTCCTCCTGCGCCACACTACAAATGTATAACGTATGTATAGTAAAACGTAGGGATGGGATTAGTGTCCTATCGACAAATAATATTATACATATAAAATAATGTTTATTCACCAATTTACGAAGCTAAATAAAAACTGTAATCGTAATTTCATATTTTATTTTATTTCATAAAAAAAAACAATATGAAAATCTGGATATATTCCTCACAATAAAGAAAAGAATTTTAAATTTATTAGACGTGTGTTCTACAAGGCACATCCCTATTTGTCTCCAAATGTAATCCTTCTACTTCATATCAAGTAGTTGGCGCTCGAGGCACGTCAAAATCCTTTCTGTTCTAGGGATGTCTAGATTTCTATGGTATATATTTTATATTCACTGTGGTCGAGTTACACGTGCATAAACTCAACCGATTCCTGCATAATTTATTTCGTTTACTTACAACAAATACAATTAATAGAAGCTAAATACGTGGTTTTCTACGTTTTAAAAAATAAAATAAAATGGAGGGTGTCTGTTTTACACAAGACCTTTTTTTTTAATGGTGTCGCTAAATACTCGCAATTATTTTTCTGGTTTGTAGAAACTAATAGAAAACTGAAGAAAACTCCTGAAACGGAAGTTGACGACTTAACGGAATGTCAAGACGACGAACTATTTCAAAATTCTGATTCAGACTTGAACAACTCGCAATAATTCGTCATATTCACAGTCACAATTTTTTTTATAAGGACACGTGCGCCAACTCAAGATGTAAACATTGCACTACACTAAAATGCACAAGGTCACTATGACCTTGAAACCCGTCCGCTTATGACGTCACAGATTTCCTTCTATACACGTCGGTGGCGCGTACGGACCGCTAACTAACTAACTTTGTAGGGATGGGTTTTTCAAACGGGGTTTCACTATCGACAATGATTAGAAAACCTATTAATTCTTGATTAAGGTGAATAAAACCTAGTTTAAAGTGTACAATATTTATAAAATATTATATATTTACGTAATTTTCTTGCAATAATAGTATTTATGATCATTTCGACGAGATGAAATATAGCGAGGTCTTCGTCGTGTCCCATCACTGGCTTACTTGATATCAAGTAATTGGCGCTGGGGGCATTAAAATATTTTCTGGCGTTTTTGTTTCTATTGAAAATTAAACAAATAAGAACTTATTATGCGTGAAAAAGTTAAAAATATGGTTGATAACAGGGCAAATTTCCATAAAAACAAAATAAAAGGTCTTGTAAAATCGTAAATTTATTTTATACTGTGATTACTTCTAATCAAGTAGTGGCGCTGAGGGCACGAAAATCTCGAACTTGTATAGAAGTGATTGGCGTTCAAAAGGATATAGAGGTTATAGAGAAAATTATTTGAAAATTTATGAGAAGTTATACATTGAACAATGAATGCAGAATTTTGGATACGGCAACTTGAAAGGAAAAGCATTTCCGAATATTTGAATTGTTGCACATCAAGAGGGGAAGAATATTAGTGTTGATGTGCATAATAGGAAATTGATGTGATGTGGAGGAGTTTTCTACTTTTGAAGAAGATCAAGAGGGGAAGAATATTATTGATGTGATGTGCTTAGTTATAGGCAATTAGTAGGGTCTTTATTATATTTGATAAATAAAATTAGACCAGATGTATTAGGGGTTTGTTGGTAGGTTTTACAAATAATAGAGATGAGTTGGGATCCTGCAAAATTGAAAGTTGTGTATTTAAGGGTTGTGACATTTAGTAACAGTGCCAATGATGTGCCTGTATTTGGTAACGGTGTAAAAAAGTGTAAAGGTTAGTGATATTTATGAAATTGAAGGTTATGTAAAGGCTGCATTTTAGACAGGGAGTTTATTTTAGATATGATGTGTTTTTGTAGTAGAGTTGAGGTTAGAGGGTGTGCTTTTGTAGTAGGATTTTTGAAGTTTTAGGTAGGGTATGTCTTTTTAATAGAGTGGAAGTTTTAGATGGGGTATGTTTTCTAATAGAGCTGAAGGTTAGATAGGGTGTGTTTTCTAATAGAGCTGAAGTTTGGATAGGGTGTGTTTTGTAATAAGTTGAAGTTATAGATAGGGTGTTTTGTGATAGAATTGAAGTTATCGATAGGGAGTTTATGGGCAGGAAGACTGTCGGAGTTGTTGAAGTTATAGATAGGGTGTTTTGTGATAGAATTGAAGTTATCGATAGGGAGTTTATAGGCAGGAAGACTGTCGGAGTTGTCGAAGTTATAGATAGGGAGTTTGAAGTTATAGATAGGGAGTTTGAAGTTATATAGGGAGTTTGAAGTTAGATAGGGAGTTTGAAGTTAGATAGGGAGTTTGAAGTTAGATATGGGTTTCTTTGTGTATTGAGGGGATTATAGGTTATGTATTGAAGTTGTTTAAAGAGAGTGTATTGAAATTAATGTTTGAAAGTTATGTCTTGGGATGATTTAAAAAAAAATTTAGTTTGAGACAATAATAAAATTC
The DNA here is from genome assembly GCA_017933935.1 of Sesamia nonagrioides. Taxonomy (NCBI): domain Eukaryota; kingdom Metazoa; phylum Arthropoda; class Insecta; order Lepidoptera; family Noctuidae; genus Sesamia; species Sesamia nonagrioides. The sequence goes on along the minus strand of JADWQK010001335.1, from coordinate 139,873 downwards.
AGAGGGGATGTTGAGGTTGAATTTGATTATTGTCTCTGGCAGCTAACTTTTATAAGCAAAAATATTTTAAGTTTAGAAGATTAGGGAGACAGGTAAAAATGTTTTATTGTTTTATGTGATCATTGTTTCAGTGTAGAATGGTTTTCGGTAGCATCGGGTGTAGTAAAAAATGTTGTAACTGAGTATGAATTAAATTATAAGATGTTTTCTTTTTATACAACAGTTTGTTTTTGAGCTAGCTTAAATGGAAAATATATTGTGTGAATGATTTTTTAAGTGATTTATTTTATTTTGAAGTTTTACAAAAGGATCCCAAGAGGTACTGCATCCCACATACTTATTTCATCATTATAACACTAACTACACCCCCTCCAACGTCTCCAAGCTTCACCGCCCTCGGCATGCCCTCACAGACCCCGATGACCGCATAACCCTCCTCCAAGAGGCCAATAGGACCACTAGCACCCTGTACGAACTATAACAGGTTAAGCTACCCGAAACTGTCAGGTATTCCCAATCAACATTGAACCTTAAAACTTTAGATATAAAGTTGAAAATCTAATAAAGAAATCTGACAGATTGTAGTAGCTTGATGTGCTGTAGTCTGTACAACAAACCGAACTATCGACCTCGCCGCCAAGGTCCTCCTCAACGCGCTCCACAACTTAATTGCCCTCACGGTCTTTTGCCCGACGAAGGTCAGCCCGAGCCGCAGCTGAGCCAATAAATGTCCCACCCAACTATGTACCTCTGAGTTTGTTTCGGTGTTTCTTCTCAGAACTAGTACTAGGAAACGCCGCGGTCATCAAATCACTAAAAACCTTTCGATCCAGCCGTCCCTTGCTGTCCTCTCTAGCGACGCCCTAAGCCGAGGTTCGTACCCCACAGGGGGTGCCCTTATTGCGTAGTTGCTCCTTAGTTTTGTTTAGTTTATAAGTGCCCCTGGCTGGTTTTAATTGTAATTAAGGCATCCACAGGAAATTCCGGTTAAGTAGTCACGGCCTCTAATGGTCAATAACGAGATGCCATAACAAAAAAAAAGTGAATAGTAATCCTAGCAACAAAGTAATAATATTAGTTCTGCTGCAAAATTGATAATACTGCTCTTGTTTGCGGTGATACAGACAGAACGATGTTTTAAAAATGCTTAGTCTATAGCCTATTGGATGATATTTTTTGGGTTTCTTGACATCATGGTATCAACGGAATCGTACTACTGATCATAAAACCTACTGCGTCTATCTGAAATAGGGCTGTATATTTACAAAAAAAAAAAATCTAAACAGCACCCAAAACTTTAAATTAAAAAACTCAATTTAATACAGCTATTATGCTTTAAAAACTCAATTTAATACAGGGGGTATCCATTTACAGGGCTAAATGACAGCTATTAATCGAATTTATATAAAAACCATAAAGAAGAAAGTTTTTGTGCAGTAAAGATTTAGTCCTATAAGCTCATTTTTTTTTTTTTTTTTTTTAATAGTTATAAACTAGTGCTTGACTGCAATCCCGCCTGATGGTAAGCAGTGATGCAATCGTTGATGGTAAAGCACACTAGCTTATTAAGCCTATTCACTCAAAAAAACTGAGTGAATAGGAAGGAAGACGGCAGTTGAGCGAGGTGATGCAATGTTTAACCCAACAACACGACCAACGATGCTGCGCCAGAGGATGATCTGGAGAGCCTTCACGACCAAACTCCCGACACAACAACATTAGGCACATCGTACCCGGCACACATCGCAACACAACTGCTCAGACCCGTTCTCCGTACGGCTTCACCAGACATCATGCCGGAACACGACGAATCGCTTGGCGGCAAGACTTTGTCTGGTGGGTGGTAACTTATGCCGGCGGCTGATGTTGAAAGCTAACAATTACTTATTAATTCTATTATACTGTACTCCCAATCAAATCTACCAAGATTTTACAGGAAACTACTAAATATTACTGCTAAATTAAGCATATTTTAGGGTTGGTAACATAATTGCTGTAGTTTGACAGGGGACGTTCAGTCATTGTCGTTTTTTGAAGTTAGCTTTGTCGACATTGTTATGACTAGAAAATTAATACAAAAGATAGTTAACACTGTAATCCTAGCTTCATAAACTATTTCAAAAATCCTCTAGGCAGCGTTATTAATGTAGGACACGGTATCGAATAGAAAGTATCGATACTGTACTCATGAGTAGTATCAATAAAAAAAGTATCGTACTCGTAAAATTATCGGTACAAAACTATCGATACCTCAAAGTATCGACTACTTTCCTCAAGCAGGGGTCTACGCCATAGGTACTTTAGTAGGGATACGGCATCAAATAGAAAGTACCGAAACTCTATTCATGAGTAGTATCGTTAAAAAAGTATGGTGCTCGTAAAGTAATCGACACAAAAGTATTGATACCTTTAAGTATCGAGTACTTTTCTCAAGCAGGGGGTCTACGCCATACCAACCATAGTACGGACATGGCATCAAATAGAAGTACTCATGGCATCAAATAGAAGTACTCTATTCATGAGTAGTATCGGTAAAAAAGTATAGTGCTCGTAAAGTAATCGACACAAAAGTATCGATACCTTACAGTACCGAGTTCTTTTCTCAGGCAGGTCCTACGAAATACTTTAGTTTGTCAATGTTAGCAAGTATCGTCTGTTACCTACATTCAGTTAGACAAAATGAAAAAATAACAAATGGTACAGACGTAAGGACATCAAGCTACCACACACAATCTGTCCGACTTCTTTATTAGAATTTTATATTTATCCCTAAAGCATTATGGCTCAAGGTTGATTGGAAATATTTGACAGTTTCGGGTAGCTTGACTTGCTGTCGCCCGTACGTCAATATCAGACAAATAGAAAGAACCAGTACGTAAACTCAAATTTTTTAATCTAAAATATTATATATCCCATTCCTTCTCGGTATAATCGCTCAAGAAAAGAAGCTTGTCCAACTTTTTTAGCGATAGACAGTTACGGGTTTTAGTAATTGTACCTACAGAAGATAGCACAATAAGCTGCTAAATTTATTGGATTTTCAACTTTATGGCTAAAGTATCATAGTAGTTCTTGGTGGCAGGCCTTAACATCGGCTGCCGGCAGAAGTTACCACCCACCAGACAAAGTCTTGCCGCCAAACGATTCGTCGTGTTCCGGCATGATGTCTGGTGAAACCGTACGGAGGACGGGTCTGAGCAGTTGTGTTGCGATGTGTGGCGGGTACGATGCGCCAAATGTTGTTGTGTCGGGAGTTTGATCGTGGAGAGTCTCCAGATCAATTTCCCTCTAGCGCAGCATTGTTTGGTCGTGTTGGTCTTGGGTTTAACATTGCATCACCTCGCTCAACTGCCGTCATCCTTCCTATTCCTAAGTTTTTTAAGTGAATAGGCTTAATAAACTAGTACGCTTTACCATCAACGATTGCATCACTGCTTACCATCAGGCGGGATTGCAGTCAAGCACTAGTTTATAATTATTAAAAAAAAAAAAAGTTCATGGTTGGCTAGCAATATTTATCAGTTTCAGATAGCTTGATCTGTCGCTGTTGACGATAGTTCCACTTTTCAAAAACAATCTTTCTAAGTGCATTGAAGTTACAGGAATCAATAAAAAATGAACAAACGTGTTCGGAAACGTGTTAGAATCAAACAAGTGAAATGTGATCTAGCAACCTACCGGCAACGGATTTTATTCGATAGGATACCTGGTCAAATGTACTTGTTAAGTAAAAGTATCGAATACAAAAGTATCGAGTACAAAAGTATCGGTATCGAAAGAAATGTACTCGATACCATAAAGTATCGATACTTTTTTCGTGTCTCTTTAATAATGTTATTGAACAAATTACAAAACGTATTTTGATTAGCTATATGCTTCAAAATTATTCAAAGTAATAATAATAGTGTGTTACGTAATAAGGGTGCTGTTTAGGGGTCGCAATACCGAACCATTTAAGCAAAACCGGTATTTTCGATATTGGCTCCAAACCAATACCGGTAATGCGGTATTTTCGATATTTCCGGGATTAAGCTAATGTAGTACAGCAAAGTTAGGTTAGCTTAAGGAGTATTAGTAAGTAGGTATAGAATTAAATAATGTGACAAAAATCCGTGTGTGTATAACAAAAACAAACCAACAAAACACGCAATGACGAAATGTAAACAGTCGAAATAGAAAATTTGATACTTGTCTGTCCCAACTAATTTCAAATCCTTCACTTGCACCGTTCGCGTCACGCTTTTGACGTGCATCCTATAGAACAACGACAGGCTGGCTACTCTTCGCCTGTGCTCTAGATTTGGAGACCGTTTTAAACCAAATTTTGGTCGCCAATTAGCTTCTTCGCACGCCTCTCTACCGAATCCAAAGTTGCCAGGTGGTTTTTTGCAGTACCAGCTCAAATCATCATCATCATCATCTCAGCGTTAATCCTAGTCTCATCCGAAGCCTTTTAAGCTTTGAATTAGCCAAAATGAGCATTAGACTGGTAAAGCGTACCCGCTTTAGCAGTCTTCTGCGCTCATTTTGGCTAAACTTAGATATTTTCCGTGAAGCGACTGCCGTCTGACCTCCACAACCCGAAGGCGATATCGAAGCATTTTGAGTGACTTTTGAGGGCTCCTACAACCCGTAACCAGTGCCACTAGATGTACCACGTATGGCAACCGGGACCAACGGCTTAACGTGCTTTCCTAGGCATGACCAGACCAGTGCAAATATTCATATTCATGCATACAAGTATTTGCACTGCGCTGGGATCAAATCCGCGCCTCCTTGCGCAGCGCCCGCATTCGCTACCGCTGTGCCACGGAGGCTGTCTAAAGCTGCAGTACCAGCTTAAATGTGGCTACATTACTCCACACATGAACGAACCTGCGCCAAGATGAACGGGCTCCTTTTGACGGTGAATAGATGCTTGTGTTTTGGCAGGCGTTGAATGCCACAGGATTGGCTTCGCCCCATCTGGAAACTGCCTGTAGTGCAACATTCGTACGCTCTACCATAGCCTCTCTTTCGAATTTGATTCCTTCCTTACTAGGCCTAGCACCCGGCAGGTACCTCACCACAACTACTGTCGTCTACGTACTGTCGTCTACATACCCATAGATACCGGCCATCAGCAGATCGTTTATATGTCGTCATTAGACGACATGGGCTCCGATGAGCATCCGCCGACAACAACTCGGAGGGACCGTTCAGTCAGAAAATCTTTTACCCAGCCAGTCAGGCCAGGAGAAATGCCATACGCTGGTAGCTTAATCAAAAGGCCAGCGTGCCATACCCGGTCGAAGGCCCTCGAAACATCAAGGGAGAGGGCAATCGTTTTCACATTTTTCTCGAGGGCCTTGCCCCACGAGTGAGTGGCATACACTAGTAGGTCCCAAATTGACGGATTGCGGCGAAACCTGTACTATAGGTCACTGAGGAGTTACTTTAAAGGTATGCCAAGAGCCGCGAGTTCAATACACGCTTCATAATCTTGCAGCTTGGAGGTTATTGAAATCAGTCGGCAGTAGGAAGGATCGGCACGACTTTCCTTTTTGGGCACGGGCTCCACGTTGGCAAGCTTCCAGGACTTTGACACTAAGCCAGTCCTAAATGAGAGGCGATATAAGCACTACAATACAGGAGGCAACTCGGGCGCACAAGCCTTGAGAATAATCGCTAGTATACCATCTGGTCCACTCGCCATATTCACGTCCAGACGACACAGTACTCTCAGAACCTTTTTTCTCCTAATGCAAACCTCGGGCATTGAGGCAAATTCAGTAAAGTAGCACTGCTAGTATCCAGGCGCGAACTGTAAGCAAAGAGATGTAAAGAGACCTACTTTCTCTCCCGCCGTATGAGCCAGAGTTCCATCAAGCTTAACCGGTGGAGGCAGTGTGATTCATCGATCTTGTCGTAAGATGTACGATCTCGCGCACGCGTAATTTGAATTAAATGGCGTGTAACTTGCTCTATTTGTATTTGTTTTTTATTTATTTTACTAAAACCGAATATACCGAATATCCCGGTTTTGGTGAAATGAATACCGGTATTAATTAGACCTAAATTTGGCCCGGTATTCCGGTATTTTCGAAATTCGGTATCCCGGTTTGCGACCCCTAGTGCTGTTTGGTTGGAGTTACCAAAGGAAGGTTCCTTATTTATCAAAGCCTTGAGAGTAGCTGTGACATTCAGCAACGGGCAAAAATTATATCTAGGTACCTACAGTAATAGCTGTTAAGAGTCCGAAGATAAAAATAACTATCTAAGATTATATATATATTAATAGGCGCATAAATAGGAATCTTCGTTCTTCCAATAATTGTCTTCTACGATGTCCTTCTCACCGCTCTGGTTTTCTTAAGTCTTCATTTCTTGTCCAAGCGGTTTTCCTTTGGAATGATCTTCCTCAGAATATCAGGACGTTGACCAGTCGGTACACTTTTAAAATTAAAGCTCGGGAATGTACCTATTCCCGAGCTTTAATTTTAAAAGTGTTTTCTCAAGAAATTGAAAAAAATTTCATGATTGGAAAGGCGTAGTCACACGTTGTCAAGGTGCTACGGTAGGTAGGTAAATGTAACGTGTGACTACGCCTTTCCAAACATGAAAATTTATCTCTACATAGTGAATATTGCATACTTCAAAATGGTATTGTATGACATTATTTAAATTTACAACGAAGGCATCTTAACTATGTTCATTTACTTGCAACTACATTAGCAACTTTGTTCAGTTCAGTATTCTGAAAATCTTGTTTTATACCTTTTCAGTGTCGTTTTTTGTCGTAGTTGGGTTTTAGTTTTTTTTACTTTTTATTATTTGTACTATTTTGGTGTTAAAGGGTATTTGTGGCGCGTAATATATATAAAAGTTAAACTGATGAACTAAAAACTAGGTACCTAGGTACTTGACATATTACATCTACACGCACATATAACAACATAAGCCCTAAGGCATATAGTGCAGAGGACATTTTTATGGGCGTTTTAGCCAGTTATCAAACTGTTTCCTCCTTCACTGCGTGGAGTTACTCCCAGCTTATGTCGTTTTTCATTAGTGCATTACATATTCTATTAATGTTCACACTGCTCTACATTGCCTAAAGCGATTCACAGTTCCCGTGTACTCCGCTTTACTCTTATCGCTCATATTTAACATCATTAAAGCATTCTTGCAATTATGTACAAGCATTAAGTACTCGTGAAGCTCTTTCACGAGATACCAAATACGGTATATTTATTTTAATTTTTTATTAACATAGAACTTTTTGTCCGCTAGAGGGCGCAATACTACATTTGGTGACAAGCTTTATAGCTCATAACTAACAGAATATCAAGGCCCTTCTAATGGTACTGCAGTGGTCTTATTCTGATAAGTAGTACAGAAGCCATGAACAAAAAGATGTGAATTATATGCAACCACCCCATGAATACAGGTGAAGTCACAAGAAAATACTAGCAATTTATATATATTCAACATGTACAAGTAAAGCGCTTTCAAATGATACTAAACACGGCATATTTATCTTAACTTTATTTTTTTACTCTGTATGTTTTGTCCGCTAGAGGGCGCCACATTAGATTTTGTGAAACCCCATATAGCCTATAACCAGCGGACAATTAAGACGCTTCTAATGATATGTCTTTTATCGAATTCTGATAAGTAGTTTAGAAGTTACGAGGGAACAGATGAACATACATACATACATACATAGCCTGTCAAAATCATAACCCTCCTTTTGCGTTGCCGTAGTCGGGTAAAAAAGAGACCATTTTTCACCATGAATTAAAAGGTACGTTTGGTATAATACAGGCAAGTGTTGTTGTGTTTTAATCCATCTCTGTGATAAGTTCCAAATCGTCAGGTAAATTATTTAAGTAAGTTTTTTGCTGGCCATTTTAAGTCGAGAAAAACAATTTCGTCTATCAATACTTACAACTTTTTTTGTAGTTTACGTACAGACGACAGCACATCAAGCTACTGCAATCTGTCAAATTTCGTTATTACATTTTCAACTTTATCTCTAAAACATTAAGGCTCAAGGTTGATTGGGAATACGTGACAGTTTCGGGTAGCTTGACCTGCTGTCGTCCGTACATATAAGGCATTGTACGTACATCACGCGTGATGCGATCATACCTACTTGCGGAGAATAACAATACAAAAAATCCATAAAAAAGCTACAAGAAAATAGAAATATGTTAAATAGTTACATATTATTATTTATTGTAGTGCTTTTGGAACATAACAGAAAATGACGTACCTAAACCTACGTACGAAGTTAGGTTGCAAGATTCCTTCCTACATAGATATGTAGGAAGGAATCTTGTGTTTATGAAATGAAATGAAATGAAATGAAATGAAATCGTTTATTAAGCAAGTAGGATCACTGATCACTTTTACACGTCATGTTTATTTTTTATTTTATTTTTTTATCTAGATGAAGCCGGCATTTCCTAACTGACTACCTCTGAGAAGAAATAGCCGAAACAAACTCAGGGATCATCGTCTTTTTTCAAGTCCAGACATTAAAAATGAAAATGTTTACAATAATTTACCTTATAATTATGCATATTGCTTAATAACAATTAACAATGCTTAACAGAGCGAGCAGCTCAGTCCTAAGCTTTTTTGTCTTCTAAATAATCTGTGATTTTATAATACCCCTTTTTGCAAAGTTTGGCCTTTATATGGTTCTTAAATCGTTTAATGGGTAAGTTTCGAACGTCCATGGGAAGCTTGTTGTAAAAGTGTATACATTGACCCATGAACGAGTTGCCTACTCTGTGGAGACGAGTGTGATGTACAGCAAGATTGTGTTTGTTCCTGGTATTTATATTATGAATATCGCTTATTTTCTTAAAATTCGAGATATTTTTATGAACATACATAGATGAAGATTTTCAAATATATATTGTGAAGCTACAGTCAGAATGTTCACCTCTTTGAACTTTTCTCTAAGAGATTCTCTAGGACCAAGGTTATAAATGGCTCGAACAGCCCTCTTCTGTAAAACAAAGATGGTATTGATGTCCGCACAAGTTCCCCAGAGAAGAATCCCATAAGTCATAAGACTATGAAAATAACTAAAATAAACAATTCTGGCTGTATCCACATCAGTTATCTGTCTAATTTTCTTAACAGCAAAGGCGGCAGAACTGAGTCTACCCGACAGCTTCTCAATGTGAGGACCCCATTGTAACTTGGCGTCAATAGTTAATCCAAGAAAAACTGTCGACTCGACAGGGATCAACTCTACTCCATTCAGTTGAACATTGGTACTTAGCTGCCTGACATTTGGCGTAGAAAATTTAATGAGTTTAGTTTTTTTTTCATTTAAAAGGAGGTTATTTACATTAAACCAAATAATTTAAACATGTTGGGGTGGCCGTTATTTATACAAAACAATTAAATAAATTATAAATGGCCGTGTGCGTAAAATCGTGTAATTATGTGATTTTACTAAGAAAATGCAAGAGTGAACAAAGCGTCAGCTTCACCCCGAGGGTGGAACATCTTCATGGATGTGCGCCCTGAGGTGGGCGGCGGGATCTGTCAGACTCTTACTGACTATAAAACACCACGGTGTGGAACACACCACGGCGCATCTCACACCTACGGCGGGGGTTGCGAGAACGAACAATGCTCCTCCAACCCCTATTGGTGCCAGTATGCCCTTGTGGGACTCCTCTAGGGAGTAAGGTGTTTGACTTCCCCCGCGACGTCTAAGAGTAACGCGCGTGGAGCACTTCACGTCACCACCTCGGGTACTGATGTTTGGGGGGCTGGAGACTGTCTCCTTTGGGCCCATTTAGGGGGTTTGAAAAGGGCGTTATCTGCCCTTCGCTGACGCCCGGTGCGCCTACTCCCTCTGTTTTCCGGAGCCGAAACAGTCGTCTCCCAAAAGGAAACCACCGCATGCCAGGACTCTTCGCTGCCGACCATCGACTCGATTACGGCCGGCAGCGACAGGTCACTGCCTACTTCAGAGATGAGGGCATGGTGCAGCTTTCCAACAAGCACACTCTGCCAGCGTATGCTGCGTATGCTGCGCCGTGTCTTTCCGGCAGTCAACGTAGTGGTGACACCGGGCGTCCGGTTCCCTGTTTGTGTGACACAGGTACAAGTAAGAGTGACTAAAGTTGAAAAGAAAAAAAAGAAAACTATGTAAACGCCGATCCCAAATATAATCCATACTAATATTATAAATGCGAAAGTATCTCTGTCTGTCTATCTGTCCGGCTTTTACACCAAAACTAATGAACCGATTGTAATTAAATTTGGTACACAGATAGTCTAGAGAATCTTTATGTTTTAAATCCAGAAAATCTTTATGTTTTGGCAAAACATAAAACGTTGTTTATAAAACCGTAATTACTTAAAGTTATCGTACCGGTTTCCTTACGATGTTTCCTTCTCCGTTTTGAGAGCAGTGGTGATGTAAATAAATAGGTGATTTGCTTTACGCAGCATTACTATTATTTAGCTCAAGAATAACATCAATAATAAATAATAATAATTTTTATTTTTATAAAGACGTGTGTACATACACAAATTATTATTGATATATGTAGGATGACAAATATAAATTAGCTCTACCTACATGTTTGCCTTTTGACAAGCAAATATTATAAATGTGTAGTGCCAAAGCTAATGTAACTCAGTTACCCAGCTTGAAATAAAACTGTTTTAGTTTTCTTTGTCTTTGTATACTGTAATCCGGCAAGGTCTCTGGGTGAACCTCTGCCCGTGCTGCAGTAAATTTAATTATGAGATAGTTGGTAGCTAGGAGCATTAAATGAAACAATAAATAGATGCAATTACAAGTTTATTTTTTAAGTACCCGGTGTCATAAGTATATGACAAAACAAATCTCCTAACTTAACTAGTCGATTCCCTGACTCACTCCGTCTCGGGTCCGAAGTAGGCCAGGGAATCCACATGAGCGAATAACAAGCTCAGGGTCGCTTGAATAAGGATTCGTGAGGTGAACCGTTGTGACCACAGCTCAATCGGTACATAAGTTAACTTAGGTTGTGCACTATCATCTATCGGGGACGTGACGGTGCCAGTCGGCACCAAATGTCGTGCGGTGTTCCACAGGGATCGGTCTTGGGACCGCTCCTGTGGAACATCGGCTACGACTGGGTGCTGAGAGGCGAGCTTCCGTCGGGCGCCGACTTGACGTGTTATGCGGACGACACGCTTGTCACTGCCCGAGGGAGCTCGCACAGGGAAGCGACGTTGATAGCCACGGCTGCGGTGTCACAGGTGGTGACCCGCATCCGGCGCCTGGGCCTGGAGGTGGCCCTTGACAAGTCGGAGGCCATGGTATTCCATAGCCCCCGGCGTGCGCCGGCACCGGGATCACATATCGTGGTAAGTGGTGCCCGGATAGCTGTCGAGTCCACCATGAAGTATCTGGGATTGGTGCTCGACAGCCGATGGGAATTCGGACCCCACTTCCGGCGGCTGGCGCCCAAGCTGATGGGTGCAGCAGGCGCGCTGTCAACGTTGCTTCCCAACATGGGGGGCCCGAGCGCCGCCTGTAGGCGGTTATACGTGGGAATCGTGCGGTCCATGGCCCTGTATGGGGCCCCTGTGTGGGCGATGGACCTGACGGCCGGAACACTCGCCATTCTGCGCAAGCCGCAGAGGGCGATGGCCGTCAGGGTCGTCCGCGGGTATCGCACGATTTCCTACGAGGCGGCTTGCGTTCTGGCCGGATCCCCGCCCTGGGACCTAGAGGCGAAAGTACTCGCGTCATTGTACCGATGGCGCGAGGAAGAGCGGACACGGGGCTCCAGTCCGGCGCAGCGGCAGATCGAGCTGCGCCGAGGGGAGCTCCGTCAGGTCCTGGTGGCGGACTGGCGGCAGAGGCTTATGCGCCCTACCGCCGGCCTCGCTACCGTCGAGGCGATCCGGCCAGTACTCGACGACTGGCTCGGGAGAAGCCACGGCTCCCTGTCGTTCAGGGTGACTCAGGTGCTGTCGGGGCACGGCTGCTTCGGCAAGTACCTGTGTCGCCTAGGCAGGGAGCCGGACGCTCGGTGCCACCACTGCGTCCAATGCGGGGAGGACACGGCGCAGCACACGCTCTCCGAGTGTGTAGCTTGGGAGGAGCAGCGCCGTGTCCTCACAAATGAAGTAGGAGGCGACCTGACGCTGCCGGCAGTAGTGCGGAGGATGGCCGGCAGCGCAGAGTCGTGGGACGCGGTGGTGTCCTTCTGCGAGGACGTGATGTCGCAGAAGGAAGCTGCGGAACGGGAGAGGGAGATCTCAACTCCCTTCCCGGGCCGCAGAAGACGCACCGGGCGCCGAAGAAGGGCGGATAACGCCCTCTTCCGCCCCCCATGAATGGGTCCAGGGGCGAGGGACATGGGGAAGTCCCCGCCCCCTATTCGATGGACCCCGAGGCGGAGGCGCGCATGAGTGTCAGCGCGCGCCTCTGAGGCGATGCACGGGGTAGCTTAACACCCCACTACCCCGTGCCGGAGACGAGGCCCGGGCAGACCGGGCCAGCACGAGAGTGTGGGGCTGCGGAAGAATTTAGACTCCCGCGGCCCTACGCGCGCTCGTGATAGAAGAGACACCGGGGTGGTTTTAGTCAGTAAAAGTCTGACAGACCCCGTCGCCCACCCTAGGGCGGCGGACATCCTATGAGGACTTCCACCCCGAAAAAAAAAAAAATAGCACTATTTAGACGCAACCTGTTCTAAACTCACTCTCTCTCACTAGATACATCCAACAATAAATAAGTACAGGGAGACTAACGTTTCTGATTAGCTTTCGTGACTAACGCTTTTGATTTACGGTACAAAGACCCTTGGCTTCACTAGCAGACGGGTGTCAGTTAATGCACGATGAACGCGGCCTGCGGGAATAGGTATTTCAGAAACACCTGGAACAAAGAAATTGTGACAGCTTATACCTGTCTAGTCGTCGTCGAAAGAGAATTGGATGTGCCGTACCACCAGGGTTCAGCACACTTCTACTCCAAACAAGCCTGATCCGATCGGAATCAAGGCCACCTGAGGCAAGTCAGTATGCGACGCCTCCACACGGGTTCCTACCCTAGGCCCGCCAAAAAGAGCCAAATCTAGAACAACATTTGACCTAAGTCAGCACCATAGAACAAGAAAACACGGGGAGAAATATTCTGGGTACAGAAATGAATACTCACAGAAATATCAGCCAAACTGCTAGACGCTCAACCCCATAGGGTTTATGGCGCAAACACGCCAACCTTGCGTACCAGCAACACCAGCAGACCAGCCACCACCGAGTAAGCCATCAATACGTTTCTCTAGAAACTTCTCTAGCCAAACGAACGACCCACCTCCTAAATGATTTTTCTTGAACCATAGACAAATGCGTTCTACGAATTGTATTTTTAATTTTAGACTCTTGAGTTGGTTTTTATTCTTAATGTTATTTTTCCCTATATCCTTTCCATTTTATTTAATTAGGTCGTTCCTTACTTAAATTGCGTTATTTTATTAGCGACCGTATTTTCGCGTAACGCCATCTCTCGGCTCGATGGCTCAACTCGTGTCACAAGAGATGTCGCCCGCTGTCATATTTTGTTACGTGATAATACCTAAGTATATCTCATTAACATAATTATATTTTAAGTTCCTGTTGTTTTTTTGGAGAACTATTACTAATCTCATAATAATATTGCATTTTGTTTCTTTTATTATTTTTGTACTTTTTTGTGTAGTAGGTATAATCTTCATTAAACGTTAGCTTCTAACGTTCTTGAACACTTGTGTAATACAAACACTTACCTATTTATAAGAATATTAATTCATATAGGGGTTTTCAGTTGACCGAATACTCCCTAAATAGGTTTCTTTCTGGGTTTTGATTTAGCGTACGTAGTATTTTTGCTTTTAATAGAATCGCTTATAGAAACCGTTTCCGAAACGGTCTGTGTTAGCGCGGGGATGTCTATTCAAAATCTACACCACGTTACGCGATGTTTATGGCATCGACGTTCTATGAGGAATCTACTTATTTGCTACTCGGTTTCTACGCCATGTTACAACGCCTCTTCGCCACCCTACGCGGACTTTACGCTAATTTGCCTCTACGCCACGCTACGCGTACTTTACTTTAATTTTCCTCTACGCCACCCTACGCGGACTTTACTTTAATTTTCCTCTACGCCACCCTACGCGGACTTTACACTAATTTGCCTCTACGCCACGCTACGCGGACTTTACTTTAAGACGCGGTGAATAGACAACTTTTAGGTATTTGAGGGGGTGAAGCAGACGAAGTGGGACACGACTAGCCCCGCCCACTGCGGGGCGCTCCGCGCGAGTACATCGATGCGTGATGCGTCGTGCATCGAGAAATACGCACGTTCTATTAAATCTATACCAACCATTCTCTATTTCATCTACATTTAGAAGCGTAATTTCACAGTCCAAACGCGAAGCATGATTGGCTCTGTTCGTTACAGTCCCGGTTCGCATTAGACATCCGCGGCGAGCACCAGGTTCGAATCCCACATACGTTTACTTTACCTTACGATTTTCGAAAATGTATATTTTTTACATATTTTCATTTTTTATTATTACTTTTGTTTTCTTATTTATTTTTATAATGCGCTTTGTCCGTCCTGCTTAAATTTTTTGTGTTATGTCCTTTTTTCATGAAACTGTTAGTTTACATCATTCTAAGCACTAGTACAAACCCGACTTCGATAAGAGTTGCAGTTTTGAAGAAAAAATCTTTTATTTTTTTTAAATATGCGATTTTTTTTAAACTGTTACTCTAAACAGCTGTTTATAAATAGTAATTTCTAGAAATGATATATACTTCATTTCTAGAAATTACTATTTATAAACAGCTGTTTAGAGTAACTGTTAAAAAAAATACATTTTCGGATATTAAAAAAAAATAAAAGATTTTTCTTCAAAACTGCAACTCTTATCGAAGTCGGGTTTGTACTAGTGCTTAGAATGATGTAAACTAACAGTTTCATGAAAACAGGACATAACACAAAAAGATAGAAATAGATGGAGGCACTTGGAGGAGGCCTATACCGAAAGGGGCCATGAATAATGCAACGAAATGAAATCTAAATTTACTATTATGAACTATTATCAAATTAACTGTTATTTTTATTGTTTTTCTTTTGTTAAATTATATTATGGACTAAGAAATTCATGGTTAAATAAAGGCTTATTATTATTATTTATTATTAATTTCTAGAAATTTGTAGAAAGAAAATTATAACGAATTGATTTTAAATATTAGTTTGCATTATAATTGTTACAAAAAGAATATATTTAAAAAGATGGAACAATTACTACAAAAATACAGAAAATCGGCTAAATTAATAATAATTAAAAAAAATAAAACAATTGCAAATAAGAAATCCAACAAAAAGCATACAACGTAAAGCTGGGGTTTGAACCCGAACACATACAGGTGAAGAAAAATTTGCCGCGAAAAAATAAAAAGAAAGAATAATTACAGAAAAAAATCAAATAAAATATCGGCAAAAATACAACAGTAAATTAAAAAGCATTTATTTCAATTAAAACCTACAAAAAGCATAAAATGTAAACCTGGGGTTTGAACCAGGGCAAAAACGAAATATGATTATTCATCAACAAACAGACACGTAAATATAATTATTTTCTGTGCGGGGTAAAGCAAAAACTGACATAGGTCCGTCAAGCAGCGCGCCTGAGCCGTCACTGTCGCTAAGCATAGAAGTGAAAGAGAAGGCAATGGACGCCACGATGGAGCGACGTTTTGTTCACGTTATTTATCATTAAATACATTATTTATTTTAGTTAAATCGATAAACAAAAACAATGGTTTCATTTACTATCATATTTTACATCGCTCTTCTCAATTTTATCAAGATTTGATGCTTAATAATACAGTTACAACGGTTATAAATTCAATTTTAGTAGTTACTTTAGAATTTTTTTCTATCGAGAAAATTAATTCAAAACATGTTTTGAAAACAATGGTTTCCTGCTACATATAATCAAGATTAACATATAAATTTTTGGCTGCTTTGAAATGTATACATTTGGTTAAAAAACTGTTTTTTGAAGCCTATTTTTACTGAGCACAGCGCCTTAATTTTCCTCTACGCCACGCTACGCGGACTTTACGCTAATTTGCCTCTACGCCACGCTACGCGGACTTTACGCTAATTTACTCGCCCTTATTGATTTGTAACTTTGGTTTCTTGTTGGAAAATATATTAGGGCTCATATTTGCATGCATGCATTGATAGTAATAGGATGTCTAGACCCTAAAAATACGTCCAAATAGTATGTATGTGTGTGTCTTGCTCTTGACTCTAGAGACATGTAAGGATTCTTTTTCATCAATAGTTCCCAGCAATATCGAATACCTAGATAACCGTGGTTACTACTCTTATTAACGGGGTTTGGTCTTGAAGGTAATACACGTTCTCAGATTTATTTAAGTACTTAAAAACGTCGATGCCGCCATGAATGGTCGTTTACTTCTTTAAATACTTTTCAACTTCATCAAGTGTTTCTTTAAAAGCTTTTTGGTTTTTTTTTTATAAAAAAAATGTGAAACTATGAATTTTCTAAAATATTGTCCAACCATTCATTTGTATGGTTATAAAAGCAAACTATTCAGGATATGTTACATATAATATACTAGCTGCGCCACACGGTTTCTCCCGCGTTTTTTTTTTATATGCCCCGCTCCTATTGGTCGCAGCATGATGTTAAATAGCCTAAAGCCTTCCCGGATTAATGCGCTATTCAATGCAAAAAGAATTTTTCAAATCGGACCAGTAGTTTCTAAGATTAGCGCGCACAAACAAACAAACAAACAAACAAATTCTTCAGCTTTATAATTATATAAGTATAGATTTGTTTAAATTATCGTTAAATCTATAGATAAGTCATACTCAAGTGAGTAGGTAGTAAATAAAATGAAACTGTCAACATGAATGTTGACTGTGTTTTTGATTCTTATCAAAGTATTAGGATAAGTATGTATATTATATGTACTTATTCAAGTTATATATTCATGGTATATGTATAGGTAGTTATTCACGTTATTACATAACAGTTGTTTTTATCATCTACAACAGTTGTTTTTATTGCTGATTTCGAATGTTGGTTAGAAAACTCAAAAAGGAAGAGCTTTTGAGTTATATCCGACCTTAACTTATCCCATATGCCTTTGATGTGACAATAATTTTCGATTTATCCCTATTGTAAAACAAAATACAGGTATGTTATGGCAATAATTGCCCACGTGTAAATATTCAATGCTGTCAACAGACTCCCTAATACTACCCTGATGTGAATTATGCCGTGCACCACGCCACAGCGCAGACGGCGACACTGGCGACTTCTTCGTACCGCTGTGCCGTCGTGAAGAAACGGCTATACTGATTGATAAAACAACTACAATACAACACTCGGTGTATTCTGTAACCGTTTCACCATGAAATCTTAGGTGAAGTGTTAGTGGGGTGAGTTGTCACTTCAACGAATGCTAAGATTGACACTGTTGACAGCTCTATTTAAGCTCGCCTCGCTTAACTTTTCATGTTGAATTTTTACAGAATCGATCGGCATATAAACAGTAGTTTTTTACGGCGGGAAAAACCTGTGTACGCAGAGTCTAAAACCGTCACTGTGTGTCCACCATATTGTCAAGGGGACGCAAACAAGACTATTCAATCGACCGTGACGTTGAAGTTGAAATGTCCCGGTGACAGCGAGCTGTGACCACGCGACCTAGCAAACGTTTGCATCGCTACTTCGACCCCGTCATCTCGGTCTCGCTGACATGACGGTGGACAAAACGGTTGTCTTGAGCTCTGGCAGATTTATGTGAGAAATGATCGAAATTAGAATACAAGTCAAACGGTGTGAAGATAGAAATACCTACTAATGTTTTCGATGTCCAACCATTTTGTATTTTTTTGTGCGTTTTTTTTTAAATATTTTATGGCGTCATGTTTACCGCAAATATATCTACGTATTTTCTCTCTCTTCTTTATTTCGAAATACATCATCATCATCATCATCATCAACCTTTTTATCGTCCCACTGCTGGGCACAGGTCTCCTCTCATACAGAGAAAGAGATACAATAATACATACATAAAATTCAGCCATAAAGATATGCCAAGATGTGTTGTAAGAAATAGGTAAATATACTATACTAATACCAAGTACTATTACTAAGTTACTAGATAATGATAAAAAAACTACATACTTTATCGACCACAAAATGATCATGATGAAGATGACGTTTCTAATTTTTTTGTTCTTATTTAAATCCACCATGGAAAGGTACCTATGTTAGTGTGTTTAGTTACGCACGGTGTTTAGTTGTTCTTGTCTTAGACAAAAACACTAAGCATATTTTGTTTAGCAGGAAATACGAGGTTTGTTTTACAAAAAAAGGAACCGAAAATTATTATTTAGTGCCTTGAGAAATCGTCCAAGCCACTCCAAGCACATTGGCTCCGAGTTACTTGTTGTCGTAAGTTGGCACCCGGACAGGTACTTTAATTTGTGTATTTAATTTCAGAATCTCTGCTCCCGATACGACGAAGGAAAACAGCGTGAGGAAACCGGCATATCCTAGAACAAGAAAATCAAAACATCCACCAACCCGCACTAGGTTCGCATGGTTTATTTTTGGCTCACTCCCTGTAAGTCACACAGTGAAGAGGCCTGGATCTCAGCAGAGGGAAATCATACTTAGGCTGATTATTTATTTTATTATTTATGTACAGACAATAAAATATATAAGGATAAGACAAAATTAAGATCTGAGTACAAAGATGCTGCTTATTTCTTAAGAATTTTCTTTCAGCAGACCTGCCTGATGTCGTGGTGGCCTAGTGGTTAAAACACCAGCCTCACAAGTATGAGTGCGCGGGTTCGATTCAGGTCAGGCAAGTACCAATGTAACTTTTCTAAAGTTGTTTGTAACTTCTAAGTATATCTTGGACACCAATGACTGAAGGTGAAGGAAAACATCTTGAGGAAACCTGGACTTTATAAGTCTGAAATCGCCAACACGCATTGAGCAAGCGTGGTGATTACGCTCAATCCTTCTCTGTATGAGAGGAGACCTGTGCCCAGCAGAGGGACAATAAAAAAAGGTTGATGATGATGATGATGATGAGACCTGCCAAAGGAGAAGTAAAACAGAAATGTCGATAATAGTGTGTAAGAACAAGGAGGAAATAAAATATCAATATGATAAGTATAAAAGTAATAATATTAAATATAGGTACCTAAATATACCAATAATCCAAAATTATATAACTACACTTAAATTAATACATAATACTAAAATATATAAATATGTACAGGGTTCGGCACTCGAAGTGTTACTAATTTTACGTTACTATAGCAACTAAACTGTTTACAATATGGCGCCCATTTTTTCACATTCCTTAGAGTATGGTCTTGTTAATAAACTAACAAAAGCCTACTATTTTTCGTCGTTGTTAAAAAAAGTTTTGCAGATGGAAGTCAAACGAAACAGTATCATTGCTTTGTATTTGGCTGGAAAATTGCAGGCAGCCATCGTTAATGAGCTAGGACATTTACATTTGAACAAAATATTTGTATATCGGACCATCACGCGTTACAATGATACGGGTAGCATCAGAAAACGCCATGGAGGTGGACATCCAACAACAGCAACATCATCAGAAATGGTTCGAAAGGTAAAGGCTAGAATTGAACGAAATCCACGACAAAGCACAGTTAAATTGGCGAAAAGTCTTAATGTATCTGCCCAGAGCATAGGGCGCATATTAAAAAATAAACTTCAACTGAAGCCCTACAAATTACAAAAAGTGCAAGATCTGACACTTGCACAAAAGACAGTTCGTCTAGAAAGAGCTAAGAACTTAAATCACTTCCACACACGGTGATAGCTTGCTTGAAAATTTGGTATTTTCCGATGAAAAATTTTTTACCGTTCAGCAATATGTGAACAAGCAAAATGATCGCGTATGGTTAAAGTGTGAATCAAATGACAATTTAGACCTACGAATTGACTTGCGAAAGCACGCACCAGCATCTGTGATGGTTTGGGAGGCGGTAACTGCCATGGGACGCTCACCTCTCGTTTTCATTGACCAGGGTGTAAAAATAAACCAGCAGATCTACCGTAAAAAGATTTTAAACGATGCTTTGTTACCTTGGGCACATAAGCAATTTAGTAGAAATCATTGGACCTTTCAACAAGACTCGGCACCATCTCACAAAGCTCGTGAAACCCAAATTTTTTTACAAGAAAATGTTCCGAGCTTCATTTCTTCGCAACAATGGCCACCATACTCCCCGGACTTAAACCCAATGGATTTTTCCATATGGTCAATTCTAGAAGCCAAAGTGTCAACAAAAAAATATGAGACGGTCGATGCCTTAAAGATTGCGCTTCGCCGAGAATGGAACAAAATACCAGCAGACCACATTCGTGCAGCGTGTGAAGCCTTCTCGGTCAGACTCGATGCTGTTATCCGCGCTAAAGGTGGCCATATCGAACAATAGCTTCCTTTTTTATATATTGTCATCATCATCATCATCCCAGCGTTAATCCCAGTCGCATCTGAAGCCTTTTACGCTTTGGAGTCTGGGGTCCGCTTTACCAGTCCAACTGCTGATATGGCTAAACTTCGACATTTTCCGTGAAGCGATTGCCGTCTGACCTCCACAACCCGAAGGCGACATCGAAGCATTGCAGTTAGACCAATTGTTGGACTTTTGAGGGCTCCAACAACCCGTAACGACTGCCACTAGATGTTCGTATGGCAACCGGGACCAACGGCTTAACGTGCTTTCCGAGACACGACCAGACCAGTGCAAATATTCATATTCATGCATACAAATACTTGCACTGTGCGGGGATCGAACCCGCGCCACCTTGCGCAGCGGCCACGTCCGCTACCGCTACGCCACGGAGGCTGTCTTTCTTATATATTGTATATGTCTTTTTTCGATACTGAAGTTTTTAAATAAATATGCTCATGTTTAACAGAATTACAGCATTTTGAATTGGTAACACTTCGAGTGCTGACCCCTGTATATATAATAAACGGATTCTTACAGTATAGAAGAAAGGTAAAGCTCTTTAAATCGGCGTTTACATTGTGTTTAAATCCCGAATGGTAGACAGGAGAAAGTTCCACAATGTTACAGCATATACAGAGAAGGAATAGGAATAGTAAATCGTTTTATGAGGATGAGATTTAAGGATGGATCTTAGGTGTGATATACAGGGTGCGCCGCTAGAGCGCGCGTAAGAAAAGCACTCAAGCAGGTAGGAAGGATAAGACGGGTTGTGTAAGATGTTGCAAAGGAGACTTAAAATACTTGAGTTTCTTGCGAAGGTGAGAAACATGGTCTTACTTAGGAGTGTCTTGCACGTTCTTCTCCATAAAGATCTACGCTTTGGAAAGTGCAATTTAGCTTCACTTTTCTTGAACTGACCGACATCGACTATTCAAAAGTACCAAGTGATGGTTAATTTGAAATAAACAATTTTGATTTGGTTTGATTTGACTTACGAAGACCGAAAACAAAGCGAATGCACAGATTTTGCAAGCGCTCAAGCCTGTTTAACAGCTCCTCAGTAGCATCCAGGTAACAGGCGTCGGCATAATCTATAATCGGCTGAATAAGTGTCTGTGCCAAAGAAATTTGTGCTGAAGGCATTTCAGCGAATGAAAGCAGAAATGTATGTTTCGGCTGACCTCACTGACTTGAGCACTTCACGATAAATTGGAGTCAATAACTACACCCAGATCTTTAGATGTTTCAGTAAAGTCAATGCGTACACCATCGAGATATAAAGGCAGGAGAGATGTAATATCGGCTGCGTTGCGAGCGAATCTGCTGCCTATGATCATAGCCTGGGATTTAGTTGGGTTAATTTGTAAGCCAAATGACTTAGCCCAAGCGCTAACACAAGCTAGGTCATGATTTATTGCAGCAATTGCAGCACCAGAGTTGTCTGCAGAAGAATGTCGATACAGCTGCAAGTCATCTGCGTAGAGATGGAAACTGGAGGAGATTACTCTAGTAACAAAGTTAATGGAAATTGAAAAAAGGAGAGGAGAGAGAACACTACCCTGAGGAATACCCTCAGTGAGATTACACCAATCGGAGAAGGACTCCTCTAGGCCAACACACTGAGAGCGTCCCCGGAGATATGAGCTGAACCAGGTTAAAGCGTTGGGAGAGGATAGATATTCTTGCTATGTAGTGTCAAGGTGGAAGGATGAAAATAATTTATTAGAGTAAAGCACTAATGAGGGCTTGTGGGTGGGTAATAATAGTCGTACTGGTCGATTAATCTGGTTTTGTTATGCTTGTCGCGGTTGGTACGCAGGAGATATGAAATGATAAGTAGAGTTTACCTTATAAATGTTTTGTTATGCTTTTTAATAAAAGTACATACAATAACAGTTTCTATCCGATCAATGGAAAGTCCATCATGAGTCCTTCATGCAAGTCCTTCATGCTTTACTGATAAAAATGTTGATATTCTATGGCATAAACAAAGTATATTAGAAAAAAGTATATTATTATAGTATTTAAATTTTATCGCTCGTTTATTTATTATCTTGACATTATTTTGATTATGGTGGTTTGACTTTCAAAATAAAAATCGATTTTTTTATTTCATATAAACCAACAAGGGCACTTATGAAAGGTCATAAGTTAGGCTCCAATTGGTCGTTTCTTCTTATGCTGAAAAGCCGGCAAGAAACCACGGTTACTGTTTTAAAAATGATTGGCTTTTATAATGTTTTCAAATCGCAGTGGGTAGGGTATGGGAGGACAGCATAAGCCTGCCAACGAGCAAAGTATTGGATAAAGAATGAAATGGTCTACAGAACTAACTAACTAGAAAATAAGTATGGGGAAGAGTTTTGCCGGGAAAGTCAAGCTGAATGTCACGCTCATTTTTGCACTGGACTTTTAAAACTATTTGTAGTGTTGTTAAAAATAAAAGTGCGTGATTTATGTAGTAAAAGTGCATTCAGTAAAGAATTCATAAAGAACAGTGAAATATCGCAGCATAATGGACAGATAATGACTTTGTCTCAAACCTCCCTCGTAAGACGGTTCATGCAGCCGCCTTTTTCGACATGAATACATTACGTGACATTGGCTAAATGCACAAACCGTGCGAAGTCAAAAACGAAAGAAATAAAGAATTAAAAAAAAAAGAAAGTATGGATAAAGGAATATCGTAATTTAAAAGTAATTAATAGAGGTAATGTAAGTAGTTAAGCCGATAATAAGGATAATAAGGTGCTAGAGAAGCCACATGTACAGGAGGAATCATTGCCAAATTACCTTTTCTTCAATGTTCGAGACATTGAAGATGATTTTATTCTTTATGCTTTTTTCATAAGGATATTGTTCGATGAGAATTTGAATTTTCCAACGCTAAGTCCTGTAACCTGCATGGGCAACTTGTTATAGAAGCGGATGCTGTTTATAAGAAATGACTTGCTAGTTTTAGTTAATCTAAATTTGTGTATCAGAATTTATTTTTTACTACGGGTAATAAATATTATGGAAATAACTTCTTATTTTAAAAGTCCTAAGCATTTGTGAACGTTCAAAATACTTTCTAAGATATAGACAGTTTGCGGTAGCTTGAACTGCTGTCATCCGTACACTTAATATCTAAGCAAATAAATACATAGAATTGAATTGAATAAATCTGTCAAGAGCCTTATTCATCTTACAACATATTCAGCTGAACTTAATCTACTTGACAGAGCTGTAATATGTACGCCCCATTGTAATTTTGAATAATTTTTTTTAGAGGTTGCTGAGGTAGGTACATTTAGTAAAGAGAACTGGCCTTTTAGTTTTTAAAGATGCAAACTATTTCGAAATAACAGCCAGACTATTTAACCTTTTTTTATTGTTTCCGGGGTGGAAAATCCTCATTGATGTCCGGTGCCCTGGGGCGGGCGACGGGGTCTGTCAGACTCCTACTGACTAAAAACTACCCCGGTGTTCCATCTCACTTCTACACCAGGGGTTGTGAGAACGAACACTGCACCCGCAACCCCCGATTGGTGCTGGCCCACAGAACAGTTCGCGCTGCCACCTCGGGTCCTGATGTTTGGGCGGCGACAGATGTCTCCGGCTCTGTTGCCCCTGGACCCATTTAGGGGGGCTGGAAGACTGTTTCGCAGGAAACCACGGAGACTATTTAACCTAACCTACCTTATATAACATGTAAGACATCCGTATCTATTTTAAAATTGAGGGAATAGTCGCCAGTGAATAAAATTATGTAGGGAGGTCCTTTATATGTAGGTACATATATACTAAAGTAGGAAAGGGCTAAGAGTTCAGCCTTGAGGCATGCCTCAAGCGGCGAGCCTCCTTGCCAGATTACCGCCATGGGATCTGGAGGCCAAAGTCCTCGCCCACATGTGAGAGTGGCGAGAGGTGGCAAAACGCCGGGGTATAACTCCGCTGCCGCGAGAAATCGCGGTACGGCGGACAGAGTTCCGGCGGGATCTCATGGCGACATGGAGAGTGCGATTGTCGCAACCGAGTGCTGGGCACGCTACAATAGCGGCGGTAAGTCCCCTTTTTGAGGAGTGGCTAGAGAGGCGCCACGGCGCCCTCACCTTCCGCCTGACGCAGGTCCTTACCGGACACGGTTGTTTCGGGAGGTTCCTGTTCCGTATAAGGCGGGAAGAAAAGCCAGGGTGTCACCATTGTGTGGATCGCCCTGAGGACACGGTGGAGCTTACGGTGGAGGTCTGCCCGGCTTGGGTAGAGCACCGCCGTGTCCTCGTAGCGGCGATCGGCGGCGATCTCTCGCGTCCGACCCTGGTCCTGGCCATGGTCCGGAGCGAGAGTGCATGGCAGGCCGTCACCTCCTTCTGCGAAGCAGTGATGTTGGCAAAGGAGGAGGAGGAGTGCGTGAGGAAACGGGAATCCCAGCGACCTCACGCCACTAGCCGCCGCAGGAGACGCCCTGGTCGAGAGATGCCACTAAACTCGCAGCCACCGTAGGCGCGCGGGTCTGCGGGCGGTGAGCAGTGGGCAGCTCGCCGCTCGGTAAGGACCAGGCCCGAGTTGACGGCGCGTCGTGTTTCACGCGCGCCTCAAAGAGTTGTCAGCACATCATTACGGGGTCCACGAAGACCGATGCCTCCTTGGTCAGGATTGCGGGTTGGTTAAACAAGAAACTGTGGCCCTGGCCGTCGCACAAGCAAGTAAAGAAATACGGGTGGGTTTTAGTCAGTAAAAGTCTGACACGCACTTCCGCTGCGCCGAGAGCGGGAGAAGTCATTTGATGATTTCCCATCCCAACAAAAACAAAAAGGCATGCCTCAAGGATATTTACTAGCACATAGTTGGGTCATAATCCAGGTGACTTCTTTTTAGAAAAAAGCATTAGAGTTCCGCGAAAAAAAGGTAGCGTAATATATATTACACATACTAGCCCCGCACGATGATATTGCGATGGAACCTTGTCTCAATAACAGCTTTGTGACGTCATCTGTCACACAAAAGGACAGCTAGCAAAAGAATGTTAAACGCAAAATTAATAAATTGGGGTTAAGGGTTTATTTGCATTTTATAATTTTATTATACATACACTCTTTATACCTACTCACCCATATTCTGACAAATAAACTTTCATTATTAATAATTGCAAGGAAATAATTCTTGTAGACGTAAGAAAAATATATTTATTCGTAGGGGAAACAGTACAGTTATTGGCCAGTTAAGCGACTTTAAATTTTAAAATCTTTATTAAAATTTAAATTCCTTGTTAGAAATAAATAAAAGTTATGCCATATGATTATACATAAATTTACTTATCAAATATGGCATTACACATACACTGACATTAAACATTTTAGGAATAAAATTAACATAAATACATAAAACTGAAAATTATAGTTATTGGCCATAACATTGCGGTTATTGGCCATGAGATGGTATAGTAATTAGCCACATCGTAAATTAAATATGAATTGAAACTTTAGACATATTTTAATTACAAAATCAATGACTTTAACAATTAAAACACGTCATCTTCATTATCTTCATCCTCAAGAGATCCAGAGTCATTACCATTTAATAAAAAACATTTCTGGCATACAAAATCAGGAAGCTTCCTGCTTTTGTATGACAAGAATATTTTTGATGAGCTCATTAGCATCTGGTAACTCGGGCCGTCGACTCGGGCCTGGTCACAGGCCTGGCCCACAGGCCGGCAGCCTACGGTAGCTGGGAGTTCGATGTCGTCTCCCGACCAGGGGGTCTCCTGCGGCGGCTAGTGGCGTGAGGGCGCTGGGATTCCCGCTGCCTGAGGTGCTCCGCCTCCGCCTTTGCTAGCATCACTGTTTTGCAGAAGGAGGTGACGGCCTGCCATGCACTCTCGCTCCAGACCATGGCCTGGACCGGGCTCGGACGCGAGAGATCGCCACTACGAGGACAACCTCCTGAAACATCCGTGTCCGGTGAGGACCTGCGTCAAGCAGAAGCTGAGGGCGTCGTGGCGCCTCTCTAGCTACTCCTCAAAGAGGGGGATGCTATTGTTGCGTGCCCAGCATTGGGTTGCGACAATCGCACTCTCCATGTCGCCATGAGATACCGCCGGAGCTCTATGCGCCATATAGCGATTTCTCGCGGCAACGGAATTATGTCCCAGCGTTTTGCCTCCTCTCGCCACTCGTCAAGGGCCTCTTTCGTATATTGGGGTAACTTCAGCATTGTTTTTACCTCATGAACCTGATATAAAAATGAAAATAATTTATTCTAAGTAACCAAAAAAAAAAAAAATACTATAGTTATTGGCCTACTTTTTCTATAAGTTACTTTTTCGTATTACACAGTAATTGGCCTAGGCTATTAACTATTCCTTATGATCCGAAAATTCTTGTAATTAAAAATGACACTTATCGTTACGAAATAAGAAGATTTATTCATTAAAAACCTTAGATAATTATTTTATTTTAAATATAGTAACTGGCATAGGAGGCCAATAACTATAAAGTATTCAAATAATAATGACAGCTATTGGCCAGTACAAAATTTTGAAGTTATGACGAAAAAACGTTATTTTACACCCTAAAGCTGTTTATAACACATAAAAAGACATAATTTTATACAATTTAAATAACGGCACTAGTACTCCTACTCCATAAAATATTGCATCAAAAAAAAGTAGCAGCCTTAGCATTTTCTTAAAGAATACTACCTATGCTTTACCTCCTCCAAA
Source organism: Sesamia nonagrioides (assembly GCA_017933935.1). NCBI lineage: Eukaryota > Metazoa > Arthropoda > Insecta > Lepidoptera > Noctuidae > Sesamia > Sesamia nonagrioides. The sequence continues at coordinate 112,601 of JADWQK010001335.1, read as the reverse complement.
ATTTCACACGACAAAAAGGTAACTCTCAACCTAGCGGAATTTTGTTGCAACTGTTTGACGGAGGACGAAAGTTTTGCCATTAATGCAATGTTAAACATACTGTTTTGGTAGGGTTTTGCTTATTTTTGGCCATCAAATTTGAAATGGCTGATAACTGTATAAGGGCTAATAACTGTACCGTTTCCCCTATATCTTTCTTACATGTATACCTACTAATTTTTTCTAACTACATTTCTGTTAATTTGCGAGCGGGAATTGAACCAGAGTCCACTGTGTAGCAGTCATGTTTTAATTACTACCTACATCTATCAGCTTATAAATAAAACCAGGATAGTATGTAAAAAAAATGTTTATATTTTTTTCAATATATTTATTCAATTCCACTCATATAGTCTTCCGAATCAGAACTGCTTTCTATGTCTGTCGTTTCCGATTCACTGTCGTCTGCCGTATTTATGACAAATAACTCGTCAGTTATTCGATCTTTATTCCAATATTCCTCTTCAAGCCGTTTAACATGATTGACTTCCTTTCGCCAGTCATCTGGAGTTATTGACGCCAACGCCTCCAACGTCAGAGCTGCAATGCGACTTTCCAACTGCTCCACATTCTTTTCTGACACCCTCATCTTTACCAGGTTCCAGATGTACTCAATGGGGTTGAGGTTGCAGTTGTAGGGTGGTAATCTAACGAACTCATGGCCATTGCCAGCTAATAAATTGTCAATTTTATAATTTTTCGGCGGTTTGTGCCGTTTAATTAATAAATACAGTTCAGGTTTTGTAGTGTCGTTGGGAAAGTCGATGTTGTGAGCTTGTAGCCACTCAACCATCAACTGTTTTTTATTGTTCATACTTGGTGGACTATTCTCTTTCCTACTGTGATAAGGGGCGTTGTCCATCACAATTATGGAGTTTCGTGGTATGTTCGGTACTAATTTTTCTGTAAGCCACTTGGTGAAATTCTCAGCATTCATTTGATCATGGTAATCCCCCGTTTTGGTGTCTGCTTTAAACATTAAAAGGGCATTGTCAACAAATCCGCTTTAACTTCCTGCGTGAACTATTATCCATCGGCGGCCGGGGCTGTCGTTTCGTCTCACTCCGACATCGGTTGCTGTTTGGCAACATTTTTTTACCGAGTAATGTGCGGGTATCCACGTTTCGTCGAGATAAATAACGGGTCTTTTGTTAGTACCAAGCGAGTCATTTTCTTTCATACGTCGTATATTTTTAGCCCTCCACGCTTGAATTTGGGGTCTTTCAATTAGAGCCAGTCTTTTCTGGTAGCATCGTTTTAAATTGGTAGCCTAAATCACATTTAATTATTTTCTTAATGTAGTTTCACTACCAGTATAATTAAGGTCTACCTTTGAAGCCGCCAATATTTTGCGCATTGTGGATATTTTTCTCCTCACCGTATACATTGAATGTATAATATTTCTTAAAGCTGTTAAGGAAAACCCGTCGAAATATTCCTTCTTTTGTCTTTTTCCTTTAGTAGGAGTTCTCAATTTGCTGCCACTGGCTGTTTCTGACTCATGCTCTCGTCGCAATTTCGTCACAGTATTTTTTGCAACGCCTGTGGCACATGCCACACGTTCCGTGACTTTAGTAGATTTTTGCAAAATATTTTTAATAACTATTAGCAGTTGCTTCGGTATCAAAATGTCCTCAGTAGCACTTTTTAAAGCACCGTTTATACTTTCAAAAACTAACTTACAGTCCTTGTCCACTTTAATTATAATTTCACGAGCACGACTATTAATTAATTTCTTACTCATTTTAACGAGTAACAGCTAACTAAACTAAACAACAAAACTCAAGAACAACAATAAAAAAGGATAACAAAAACAAAAAGCTAACAAAAATATTCGATATGCGTAAGTGGGTAAGCGCGGACTGAACTTGCGAACGGTACCGGCGGGGCGAGTTCGACTACGTCACCAAGATGGCCGCCAATCGCAATATCATCGTGCGGGGCTTATAAGACTGACTACAGCTGAAATTATGTTTGCTCTAAATAAGCGCCGAACTACAATTCCCGTTGACTTTACGCAGATGCGTAAAATCAGCGGGAATTGTAGTCCGATGCTTAATTATATTCAGAGTGGATAAATATACGGACAAATATATACGGACAAATCACAATGTGTAGGAGATTGGGCTAAACTACAAAGTGATTTGATAAATTTGCGTAACTACACACATCAAAAGTGTCTAGGGATCAACATATATTTTTGCAATAACTTTTCTCCTGATTGATATTAATTAAAATTTTCTTTAAGGATTCATCAAATAAAGTGTTTTCGTTTGTCACAGTAACGATAAACCAAGTCACCTTTGCATTAATAAAGAAATTTGCCATTTTCCTAATAAAGGGATATTTGACATTTGAACCACTAACACAAAAGTTCGAAAAAAAGACTGAAATAACAGTTTTCTCTAAAATTTTATTGGGTAACTTAAACAATTAATAATCCGTGTTTCTACCGCGAACACTAACAACACAAGAACATCGGTTTGGCATACTCAAAATGAGTTCATCCAAATCACGCTGTGGAATGGCCGCCCATGTTCGTTGCAACAACAAAAAAAGGTCTTCTTGCGACTGGATACCCTCCATATTCGGCAGAGCTCTTCTCTGTAGCATATCCCATGCATGCTCAATCGGGTTCAAGTCTGGCGACTGAGCAGGCCAGGGCAGGACATTGATGTTAGCTGCGGCGAGAGTCTGTCTTACAACTCTTGCGGTGTGCGGTCGTGCATTATCATGCATTAACTGAAATAAGGGACCGATTTGCACTTGTAGAGGAACGATGACGTCTGATACAATCGTTTCAGCATAAATTTGAGCGTTGAGGTTGCCTCTGATCCAAATCAACTCAGTTCTTCCGCCGATCCAAATACCCGCCCATACCATGATGGTTCCACCACTATAAGGATTGACTTCCTGGCAGGATTTTAATCGCTGTTGGCGTCCAGGGGTTCTCCAGTGTCGTAAACGTCTTGTATCCGGTCTCATACCAAAACGAGACTCATCAGAAAAGCACACGAAACGCCATTGTTCTTCTGCCCAATTTCTGTGTTCAAGAGCCCATTGATATCGAATCCTACGATTGTGCATTGCTATAGGTGGTACCGTAGCGGTCTTCGGGAATGAAGGTTCACTTCATGCAAGCGGTTTCTGACTGTTTGGTCGCTAATTAAGTTCCCTGAAGAGTGATGAAGCCTCACGGTTAACATCATGGCGGTTATTGTTGGAGCTCTTCGAGTTAAGATTTGAATGTATCGGTCTTGTCTCCGTGTGGTGCAGCGATACCGTCCTCCATGGCGCTCAGCCACGGTACCAGTGCTTCGGTAACGTGTCCAAAGTCGACTGATAACACTCTGACTTGTATTCAGAGCTAAAGCCACAGTACGTTGCCGGGAACCAGCTTCTATCATTCCCACGGCTCTGAGCATTTCTTCCCTGCTTAAATGACGTCGCCGCTCCATAATAACGTTGGTTTTAATCAGTAGTAGGGAAACAGTAGCACTAATAATGTCTTCAATGCGTTGTATGTTTTTATAGGGAAAATATTGACAGCTGATTTTCATCTTTTACTCGAATTTGATTCACAGTTCCTGATTCAAATTATGAAATGCACCAAAAAGGATCCATATAAATTTATAAAATCATAAATTTATTACAAAGCCACATCTCAATCTCAAGAAATCCGCATAAAAATGCTTGATCCCTAGACACTTTTGATGTGTGTACTGTACTATATATACACTATACTACTATATTATATATTATATTAACTCTTATCTCATTATAAATAAATGATTTATAATGTCATATAAGCGGAAAACTCACCCACTCAATCTCGACTACACCATAAATGGCTTAATAGGGGTGATTCCTGGGCAAAAAAAAAAAAAAGAATCTATTTAGTCCGTCATTCAGATTATAGAAAAATATCAGATACGTATACGTAATTTGTTTTATCAAGTCAATAAAAAAATACATATAAAAAAACGCATCAAAGATCAGTGGGGGCTGGTGACGTCACTTCTCGATAAAAAGTGTAGCGAGGAGTGAGGACACACGAGTTTTCAACGCACTGTATCGTCTTCATTTTTTGTGTATGTGAAAAGATACGTGTCTATATATAATTTGGAAATCTGAATGATGGACTTATTCGTTTTTTTTAGTCAACTACCCTATTTTTGTTTTATTCATTAGGGACCTAGGGCTCGTTATGGTCTTCAAATTAACATTACCCATCACCTCGATCACATCGTCGCCTCCGCATTACGACGCTGTGAATAGCAAACTTTTAGGTATTTGAGGGGGTGAAGCAGACGAAGTGGGACACGAATAGCCCCGCCCACTGCGGGGCGCTCCGCGCGAGTACATCGATGCGTGAGGCGTCGTGCATCGAGAAATACGCACGTTCTATTAAATCTATACCAACCATTCTCTATTCCATCTACATTTAGAAGTGTAATTTCACAACCCAACCGCGAAGCATGGCTGGCTCTGTTCGTCACAGTCCCGGTTCGCATTAGACGAGCAGCAAGTTCGAATCCCTCATCCGTTTACTTTACCTTGCGATTTTCGAAAATGTATATTTTATACATATTTTCATTTTTTATTATTACTTTTGTTTTCTTTTTTATTTTTATAATGCGCTTTGTCCGTTCTGCTTAAATTTTTTGTGTTAGTCCTTTTTTCATGAAACTGTTAGAAATATATCATTTCTAGAAATTACTATTTATAAACAGCTGTTTAGAGTAACTGTTAAAAAAAAAAATACATTTTCGGATATTTAAAAAAATAAAAAATTTTTTCTTCAAAACTGCAACTCTTATCGAAGTCGGATTTGTACGAGTGCTTGAATGATGACACAACACAAAAAGATTGAAATAGATGGAGGCACTTGGAGGAGGCCTATACTGAAAGGGGCCATGAATAATGCAAACAAAATGAAATCTAAATTTACTGTTTTGAACTATTATCAAATTAACTGTTATTTTTATTGATTTTCTTTTGTTAAATTATATTATGAACTAAGAAATTCATGGTTAAATAAAGTCTTATTATTATTATTTATTATTAATTTATAGAAAGAAAATTATAACGAATTGATTTTAAATATTAGTTTGCATTATAATTGTTACAAAAAGAATATATTTAAAAAGATGGAACAATTACTCCAAAAATACAGAAAATCGGCTGAATTAATAATAATTAAAAAAAAAAAAAACAATTGCAAATAAGAAATCCAACAAAAAGCATACAACGTAAAGCTGGGGTTTGAACCCGATCACATTCAGGTGAAGAAAAATTTGCCGCGAAAAAGTAAAAAGAAAGAAAAATTACAGAAAAAAATCAAATAAAATATCGGCAAAAATACAACAGTAAATTAAAAAGCATTTATTTCAATTAAAATCTACAAAAAGCATATAATGTAAACCTGGGGTTTGAACCCGGGCAAAAACGAAATAATTATGATTATTCATCAACAAACAGACACGTAAATATAATTATTTTCTGTGCGGGGTAAAGCAAAAATTGACATAGGTCAGTCAGGCAGCGCGCCTCAGCGGTCACTGTCGCTAAGCATAGAAGTGAAAGAGAAGGCGATGGACGCCGCGATGGAGCGACGTTTCGTTCACGTTATTTATCATTAAATACATTATTTATTTTTTATTTGAATATCTTAGTTAAATCGATAAACAAAAACAATGGTTTCATTTACTATTATATTTTACAACGCTCTTCTCAATTTTATCAAGATTTGATGATTAATAATACAGTTACAACTGTTATAAATTCAATTTTAGGGGTTATTTTAGGATTTTTTTCTATCGAGAATATTAATTCAAAACGTGTTTTGAAAACAATGGTTTCCTGCTACATATAATCAAGATTAACATATAAATTTTTGGCTGCTCTGAAATGTATACATTTGGCTAAAAAACTGTTTTTTGAAGCCTATTTTTACTGAGCACAGCGCCTTAAGTAGCCTAAGATTTATTTTGCGAATCAGTTAAACTTTTAAAAAGATTACGACTTTAAAAATGTTTTATTTTTCTTTTGTCCGCACTATTTTAAACTTTTGTAGCGCTGTGTGGAGCCCACGTTTTAACATACATATACATAAAAGAGAAAGGATACAAAAAAAGTATTTCATCATCATCATCCGCCTCTACTCGTCCACTGCTGGACATAGGCCTCCTTCATGGCACGCCAACAAGCTCGATTCTGAGGAGTTCTCCGCCAGCCACTACCAGTTACCTTTTTGATGTCGTCGCTCCATCTTGCCCAAGGGCGTCCTACGCTACATTTCCCGAGACGCAGTCTCCAAAAAAGTATTTAAAATCACTAAACTATAGGATGAATATTTGATGAAGATGCATTAGGTACAGATATATCTTTGTACCATTTCTTTTAATAACGTAAAACGTATTTGTCGTACTCTCAATTACTACACAAATATGGGCCGGTCAACCTAGAATCTCGACGAAAATATCTTGAAGCTTTTGTACTGCATGGTATTGTTCATGGTGATTTTGATTGTATCGATCTCACAAGCAAACTATGTTATGTATTCCCACGCACTTTTAACATACGCAGTACCCGAGGGTACCTTGTCACAGCTGCTATAGTTATCCAACTAATCCTGGACGAACACATTTTTGTCAAATGATTGCGACTAGCTGAGATCGTTTGGACCGAATGGACCAATGGGTGGTCCAAACGATCCCAACTAGTGGCAATCATGATTAGGGGGCAGGTTTGCGGTGTCCTATCCGTTGATTGGTTGAATTCTTTAAAAGTAATTTGAATAAGTTGATATCTTTATATGCTCAAAATAGAAATTTAAATGTATCCATAAGAATGTCATTAGGAATGTGAGCTAGGCTAGATTTTATTATTTATCCATGTTAATTATTTTTATTACGTTCAAATTGTCAAGCAATCGAATTTGGTATTTCTGTTTTGCATGATGTAATTAATATTCTTGGTTATATATTTAATGATTGTTAATTGATGTTTCTATTTTGTTTTATTTTTATATTATATTATTACAGTGATGTAATTAATTATTTATTACCTATCTTATAGTGGCACTGATTATCAAATTTTCTTTTGTTAATTGTTACTGTTAATTTGTATAAATTTCTTATAAGTATAACATATACCTATTGTAGCTGTTTATTGTGTTAGGGACAATGAACAGCAATATAAATAAAATAAAATTAAAAAAGTAATATCATCATCATCATCAACCTTTTATCGTCCCACTGCTGGGCACAGGTCTCCTCTCACACTGAGAAGTATTGAGCATAATCACCACGCTTGCTCAATGCGGGTTGGCGATTTCAGACTTAAAGTCTTGGTTTCCTCAAGATGTGTTCCTTCACCTTCAGTCATTGGTGTCCAAGATATACTTAGAAAGTACATATGACTTTAGAAAAGTTTCATTGGTACTTGCTATTGGTAATTGGTACTGGAATCGAACCCGCGCACTCATACTTGAGAGGCTGGTGTTTTAACCACTAGGCCACCACAACTTATAAAAAGAAATATACCACCTAATTAAAACTTTCCTTTTTATCAGTTTACGTACTTTCAAACTAAAAATGACGTGTTTCAGTGAAGTCATGTTCTGATGCAAAAATATTTTGCATATAATACACGTAGGTATATCTAACCCGCCTTTTCTTTTAGGGAGTTTTCTATACCTACTTATTTTAACTACCTACTATATAACATTGTCGGAATTATAGGTCTACTCTATGGAACCAATAGACTTTATAATTTATTTTTGTATGACTGATGATAAAATGAAAAAAAAAAAACACTAGTCGCACAATGATATCTGTGTAGGTACATGTTCCAAGTCACAATCAATAAAAAACACGAAGGTATTTTTGGGATGTTGTTAAAAAGCTAGCAGGTATGGTTAGTAACCTCTTAATAAGTATATGAACATTGCTTAGAGTTAAGAGCAGTTTAATCATCAAAAATGTTACACGGTCGACTTCTTTACTTATAGAAATTTGACATTACACCCTTATAACACGAACTGTGTTTGCTTGTATTTTTCGCTCAGCCATAGCGCGATAAGTAGCTGGTCAACAAACAGAATTTTTAATTCGAGTTTACACTGCTCATGACCGGGCGGAAGTGCGGTGATATTCGTCTTCGAAGCCTCCCTGGTTGTTGATGTAACACGTCGGCGGGTACTCCGCTGACCGCGCGCCCGTAGCCGGCAGCCCACAGGTTTATTCCGCAGTTCGCAGCCGCGGCGCTCTGTTCGCTGCTCGCTACTAAACTGTCATATACCGTTTCATTGACAACATGGTCGTATTGTAGAGTGACGGTTTAATTGTGATACATTGGCAGTAATAGAAAATTATATTTAAAAATGGCAGTGATTTTTATAAAGTTTTTCGGTAAGTACCCTTTAAGTTGGGTTTAAATTGCATTGTTTTATTTGTAGTAACGCAAATTATTTTATATTTACCGCCAATTTTTTATTTTCAAATTGTTTTGGCATCATTAAATAAACAATACTTTTTAATCAATGGTGGTAGTAGATCTAAAACGCAGAAATTACCGAGGCCAATATAAATACTTATAATCCTACACGAGGCATTCCACATTCAAGTATTTCTATTAATTTAATGGGTAATTGAAAAGTGAAATTGTTATTGGAAGGTTTACTGATTTTAGTATTCCCCTGATTTTTATTCTGAACATTTGAGAATTTTCCGTCATAATTTTATTCAGATTTTTCCACTAGTGGAAGATTTAAAGTTAATAGGTATATGGTGTTATTCTTTACTTCCTCTCACCGAGCGGAGGCCTGTGTCCCAGGAGTGAACTTTATAGGCTGGTTATGTTATGGTTTATTAAGTAATAAACAATCAATTTAGGTACTTATGTATCAGGATGTCTAATTGACTATGAAGTGACTTAGTATTATACCATAGGATTTTGCTGGTGAACTGTGGGACCTACTTGACTAAAAAACAAACCATACTAAAAATTAAGATGTATCTATAAATTGAAAACACCAAAATAATTATTTAAAATGCTAAATGATGTAGCATTTTCATATTAGAATATTTATGAAATGGTTTTGATCTTAAGTCGTAGATACTAATAGTGGATAAACCCAACGTCAATCTTCCATAATGATGGTCACATAATGTTCGTGACAGCTTCCTGAACATTTTCCGTTACATCTTAGCAGCACGAACCTCACTCTAATTCTTTCGGAATTCCTTCCAATGTGTACATTTTCGTTTGTTTCAACACCTGATCATACACTATCATTAAAGGCTAATGTAAGGTATTCATATGCCTTCAAGTTTGACAGTGCCAATACGTTCATAGAGATCACACTCTTAGGAGCATCATTTCCTTCACGAAAGAATTGCACAAAATGAAAAGTGTTGGCAATACATACACGTATGTGCATTTAGCTACCTATAACATATAGTGCATGCAATATGCACAGATGTTATTAAAATTAGAAACATACCATGCTATTGTCTTTACATGTGTAAGTTAATTTAATGTTGAACCATTTAACATGACGGTAAAGTAGTTTGTCGCAACTTTTCATAATAATTACTGAACAATAGTTATGAACATTATATATCGACCAATTGTTTTGACGTCTGTGTGTAAACCATTTATAAACGTAGGTACTACGGACTAGTCAATTATTAAACAGACAAAGACGTTATTTTACAAGATAAATGATATATAATAATGATTTTAGTGATAAATGAAGTATAATTACTTGACTACTCATAGGTACCTATGTATATACTTTCAGAGATGGTCTTGAAGTCATTGAGATCTACACCACGTGTGGTGTATATGAAGTTGAGACTTATATTTGATGAAGATAATCAGGTTTTCCATTACACGTAAACATGTAAAAACTAGTGAAATTATTCAATATCTGTGCTGAACGGAGAAACAGAAAAGAACATCATTCAGTGACAAGTTTGCTCTTAGCGTAAAGCAACATTTAACTCTACTTTTCTAATTATGATTGAATATTGATATCATTAGTATGGATTGTCAAGAATTTCAATAACTAACAGTTCAAAGAGGAAAAATACTGACATCGCGATCAGCAGCCGTTAATGTGTTAGGATGCCAGCATAAATAAATATGTGCTGTGAGTTCTACGTAATCCAAAGTCACGGCTATCTGCAGGTATAATCAAGATACCTAAAATACCGTTGTAGAAATAACTGTAACCGACTCGAATTAAATAATGTCTCAAATCAGTGAATGAGTTTTGCGTCAATCATCAAAAAAAAAAAAAAAATGTTGATACTTACTTTTTTGTATCGAGAATAGTTCGTTGTATAGTATATTCTGTTTATAGTCTATGCTAGGCTGTGTATCAAACTTTTATCTACTAATTAGCATTGATATAATATTAAACTAAGGTAGATACGTCACTAACGCACTGAAAATGAAGCGTATAAAAGGAGGTAAGTCCAGCAAGTCGCTTTAGTTTTCGTCGATTCTATTTAAGCGCAAACGACAAACACTAGCCATCTTTTTCGTCTCTATGCTTTAGATTGCGCCCCATCTCACTCACACTGTGCCAACGTGTGAAATGTACGTAGAATAAAAAAATTGCATGTGTGTGCTGCTGCTCCGATCGGCACATTTATTTTGGTTAATTTGTTAGAGCATATAATATCTGTTTAATATTATATCAATGCTAATTAGCTTTATTTTCTATCACCAGATAAGTTTTACCTATGGAAGGAAATTGATGTTTGATAGTTTTTGTATGAAATAACTGTCGAAATTTCAAAATTATTTGTTGAATGAAGTTATCAGATGATTGAAAAATGGGCCCTTATTTATTTGTGTGTACTAACAATGTTATATTTATTCACAAATACACAACAATTATAATTTGTAAGTTAACACTAAAATAACAAACTAAAATATAACGTTGAAAAACTCATTTGACTCGCTGTGGACTGGTACCTAATATACCCAAGCTACGAGTGACATTGCAACATGGTAGTGCAATGTTTAGCCTTTAAGCCTTGTGTTATGGCTATAGGCTACCCCACTCGAAAGTTTCAACCCCAAACGGTTCTAAAATGTATTTATTGTCAATAAGGTTATAATATTTACGCAGTTTGAGATAATCCGTTTTGTACTTAGATTAGTTTAGACATTGTAAAGTCTAAGGTGGCGTAAACCTTCCTTAAACCTTTCCAGATGGCTTTTTCCTTTCCCTGTCTGGGTCACAAGTTTCTGGCTATTTGTTTAATGTCTACCCTTTCTTCTTTTTTATATATTGGGTACTAATTTAAAATTATTTGCGACCATTTTTCGTCCATAGATCTGTGAATATGACATGACTATTTGCAGTTCAATGTCTTCTTCTTCTTCTTCCGCAGCCTATAGAAGTCCACTGCTGGACAAAGGCCTCCCCCAAGGTTTTCCACAATGACCGGTCTTGTGCTGCCCGCATCCATCGGCTTCCCGCGACCTTCACCAGGTCATCGGTCCACCTTGTTGGGGGTCTCCCTACGCTGCGTCTTCCAGTACGTGGCCGCCACTCCAGAACCTTGCTGCCCCATCGGCCATCGGTTCTACGAGCAATGTGCCCTGCCCACTGCCACTTAAGTTTAGCGACTCGCAGAGCTATGTCGGTGACTTTGGTTCTTCTGCGGATCTCCTCATTTCTGATTCGATCACGCAGAGAAACTCCTAGCATAGCTCTTTAATACAATTTGTATTAAATTGGCGTATATCGCGAGTCAGAGACTTTGAGATCTGTCTGTTAAGGCATCTGATGCGCGAAGCGTCATCAGGGGATTTTAAGATCACCTCCCGTCTTTCTTCCATTAGCCGGCGGGTGGGACCGGAGATCTTCTTCTGTCTTTTTGAACGGAGGGTTTTGTAGAACTTAGACCCTTCCGTTTGGAGAGTTTCCACAAACCTGTTGTTGTAGTCGTCCACGTCTACGCATTCACCGAGGCATTCGAAGCGGTTTTGTAGTTCGATCTGAAAGCTCTCGGGGTTTTGGAGTTGTGTTGACGCTGGACGGAGCGTAGACTTCATAAGTCGAGAGCGTTTGAGCCTAACGTTGAAGTTCAAGATGCCTCTAACAATACGGTGATCACTCCCGGTTTTTACCGCATGGATCACGGAGACATCGTTGAACACTTGCCTTCTCGTTGACATTATGAAGTCTATCTCGTTTTTGGTCTGACCATCGGGGCTGAGCCAGGTCCACTTGCGGTGCAATGGTTTCCTGAAAAAAGAATTCATCGCAAAGAGTCCTTCCCTTTCCATGAAATCCACTAGCATCTGACCTCTGGGATCAATGTCTGGACCAATCATACCGCATCCAACACCTTAGATCTTTTTCTTATTAGGTAGTCAACTTCCGAATCTATCTTTAAATTTGTTAAACAAATATCTAGTAATGTATGCACTTTCTATGTACATACCTACATACGCACTATAGATCTTTAATCAATACAATTGAAATAAATATTGTACAATCTTATATTATCTTAAATTTTGAATTCAAATTTCAAAACAAAGTGCATTTTTTTTCAATACACCTATGTATATCACTTTTAAGATTAACATTTGATTGTGATTGATTGATAGAAATTTCCCCTTTTATCAAGTACTTGAGACGCCTAATTAGAGCTATGTAGGTCCAATAAAGTGTGTACTATTTTCTATTTATATCTCAGTCAGGTGCTGTTATGGGATAAATGTAGCCTGTGCATGTTGTCGACTAGTGTCGTAGGGGCGCTATCAGAAATAAGTCGATCCTGTTTCCTGAGGCTTGTTTTCTATTCTCAAGTACCTAATGATGCGAATAAAAATCTATTTTTATCTGTACTTTATAAAGTAACTTGCATCACTTACAGCTTTGAATGTTTTATGTATGAGGCGACTTTTGAGTCGTTTCTATGTAGGGTTTAATAAACTTTCAGTGTCTTTAAAATACCTAGCTTGTAAATTATACAAGTGTTGTCAAAAACTAAGTGACAAACAACCAAAAATACTTTGTGGGGCACAAAACTGTCTTGTACACTACTATTAAAATTATAGGTATGGGTTTTCCTTGTATCATGGATAATTAATGATATATGTAGTTAAATTAATGCAAAAATATGTTTGAATTATTATCTTGTTTATGTACGCACTTTGGCTTAAATTCTTAACCTCTATAGCTGCCGAATCGTATAAAAAAGACGGTCAAGTCATAGCTTCATTTTTCGAGGACAAATCGAGGCTCCAGGCTGCTGAGAAATTTCTGATGGAAAACCCAATAACACGTTAAGCAAACTACGAATCGAACCAAATTAGGACCTAATGTTCAGCAATAACCCTTTGCGACTAGACCAATGAGGAGACATAGGTATCCTTTATTTTCCTCGGCACCCATGGTGACCCCCCTAAGTATTGGGATGGAACCGCGTCAGGCTGTAGCTGCAATATTTAGCATCTAAGTAGGTCCGCGGGTGGAGGATTTCTTAGAGTAGAAAAGGTTCCGGAGTAGAAATGCCGGAAATGCAAGATAAATAACTAAGCAGGCTAATTTACAAATCCTCGTTAAAAACAGTTTAAGTTTATGTTGATGCTTTGCTCTATTTCGGTTAGATAAAGGGACCATAATTATGTTAGAATTCCTACATACAAAGTTGCGTGGCACTGCCCACCTGTTCTATCAATCAATGAGCGCACTGCTGGAGGTGTTGGCGCAGACACAACTTGATTTATAGATAATGCATTTACTTTATGTTGTTATGGAGACCATCAATCAATAGGACATCAGTGTGCTGCCAAAAATTTATGAAAGAAGAACAATACACTTTTACTACTAAATTCAATTCATCAATGTAAGGACATTCATTGAAATTAGACAGAGTTAGCATTTTCAGAATGAACACTTCCCCAAAACGTCAACAGTATAATATCCCAAGTAGAGTAGGACTCTTCTCATTATATTATAGTGTTGGAGCTGCTGAGTGCACTTTCCAGAAGGATTGGAAAATTCTCATGCTACCACCGAAATTTTCACCTCTGCTATACACTCCACTGACTCCACACACGCACTCAACACGGCAGCGTAACGTTATAGTATGTTGGAGAGTGAAAAGCCGGTAGGGTAATTGCGTAACACAGTATCAGTAGCAATGGGTTTCATTTTGACAGTTCAACAACATTCATTGCGTTATTTACGTTGTTGAGCAGACATAGTTTCGGACACAGGGAGCAATGGATTAGCAATATGCTTCGAAATGATTCCAACTGATGGTAATAGTGTGTTACGCAATTGGGGTGCAAGTACCTATTACTAAGATTAAAGTGTTTTATCATGCTGAGAGTTCTCACTGCATTCAATACGTTCAAAACTGTTTATTGATCCGTAGTGGAGACCTGCGAAATTTTCCTCGATACTTAAATACCTTGCCGCACAGGCTGCATGAGTTAGTTTCACTGTATGTTGATCTGCCTCTTCGATCTCATGTATAGGTATGTTGATCTGCCTCTTCAATCTCATGTATAGGTATGTTCATGGAGACACCATATCTATCATCTCCATATCCACCTCCACACTTGTCTTGTATACTTGTATTGAATTCCAAGACTTTTTGGCTCTGACGACAATTTTGACGTTTACCACAAAACAACAACAAACCTGTTTTTTTTTTATAAATTTACGCGTTTGCTGGTAATCAGGTATTAATTAATTTTATAGCTAACTCGCCCGTTAATATTATTGGTTTTCGGTTGGATGATTATTTAATTACCGATAATGCTATCGGCTATAGCAATGGCTATAGCAACTATATTTACTGTACTGTGTGTGTGATTCTGATGGGAATTTTTTCCCCACCTGTCACAAAGAAAAATATAAAAAAATGTCATGTAACCATGACATTTTTTATTTTATTAATTGGGCTATGCGTATTAGCTCTGACGACAATTTTGACGTTTACCACAAAACAACAACATTCCTGTTTTTTTTTTAATAAATATACCTACACGTTTGCTGGTAATCAGGTGGTAATTAATTTTATAGTTAACTCGCCCATTAATATTATTGGTTTTCGGTTGGATGATTATTTAATTACCTACCCAAGTGAATGAATTAAATACATTTTTTGAAGAATAGATTTTTGATTTCACATACTAAAAATGTTAATCTGATATTAAATTCAATTCAATTTTTAATTGTTGTATCACCAAACGAAATTTTCAATTTGATTAACTACAGAAATTACTTACATTTTGCTATCTGTCTATGCGTCTGTATATGTGGCATCACACAGAATAAATATACAAAAAATATGAATTAACGAATAGGATTCTGCGCCTACTAAAAATATGAATTAACGAATAGGATTCTGCGCCTACTAAGTACTAGGAGAAACACTACCCAACTAGCGCAGAATACTTATATGATAAAATTAGTGTGCAACAACTGTCGTAGTTACAAGTATATTCTGGAATAAACCAACGCTACCTACGTCGTGGGCTACGCTTTCACTTATTTGTTAAAATATAACGTCATTCTAGAATATGTATACTGCAGTAATGGAAACTACAGCCAATTCTAAATATAATTTTCTATATGTATTATACTTTCTTTCAACGATGTAGGTAATCTTGATCCATAATATGTATTTTGAATCTACTTGAGGAGGTTTCTATACGATCTGCAAAACTACAAGGTTTTGTAATTGTAGCTACTTAAGTCATTAATTTGACATCTAGGACTCATCATATAATTAAGTCATACGTCATAGATGTTACACACGCCACAGACAGGAAAGGCTAAGTGTTAGGTGACAATGTGTATTTTAATTCCGATAACAAGATGTTCCTATAAAATTATGGAAATTCGAAAGACATTAAAGAATGATGTTTGTGAAATCGGAGCGATTCATTCGTACCGACCGACCTGCTAGTTATGTCAACAGTCGGATTGGTTGGACGTACCATCGACTGCGTGTTATCAAATACTCGGCGATGTTGACGGTATCGAAAGGACGCTGACGATAAAGAATTTTCGCTCTTTCGAGCAACATGAACGTGATTTTATAGGATTTTTATCTGGCTGCGTGTAAAAACGATTGATTTGTTTCATTTTACTAAGGCCGGAACACTTATGACTTTGCATTCCGACACGGTCGTTGCACATGCACAAAATAGGCACACAAGCATAGAAACAAGAATGAAGTTTACGAAATTGTTTATCAAAATTTTGATATTATCAAGGACTATATTATAATTATTAATAATAATAAACTGGATGACGCTGGCCCTGGGGCGTGTGGAACGGCTTTTAAAATCGAGGTCTATGTTCAGCAGTGGGTGAAGTCTGGTTGAAAATGATGGTGATGATGATGTTGAATGAATGATCCAGATTCCTACTTTAAAAAAAGTAAGAACATTCTATATAGGCCAAAGAACCGTTAACTTCTTAATATTGTGTTTGCTTTGCCTAGAATTATTGGTACTGCGTCATCCGAGTAAGATAGTTCTATGTTTAATTTTATAAACGCGATTCCTAGTGATAAATGATAGCATTTCATTAACTTATTTGTTTTGTCGTTTCAGGACATCGTTTAAATTTATCTTTAGAAAGTTGTTTGTTTTTCTTAAAATTTATTTTAAGTTGTTTTTTTTTATTATTAATTTGTTTGTTTATCAATAATAGGGCTGCAGATTGGCTCAGCGTAAAGACATGTTTTGGCCAACGGAAGTAAAAACGAAATTTAGTAAGAACATTCTATATGGGCCAAACAACCGTTAATTTCTTAATATTGTGTTTGCTTTGCCTAGAATGATTGGTACTGAGTCATCCGAGTAAGGTAGTTCTATGTTTAACTTTATAAACACTATTCCTAGTGATAAATGACGCATTTCATTAACTTATTTATTTCGACGTTTAAGGACATCGTTTAAATTTATCTTTAGAAAGTTCGTTGTTTTTTATTGATTTGTTTGTTTATCAATAATAGGTCTGTAGATTGGCTAAGCGTAAAGACATGTATGTTTGGGCCAACGGAAGTAAAAACGTGTTGTAATAATATATTTGTTCAGGTTTAGAACGCTCCATGCTTGATGAATCACGAGAAATTTACCCTTTGCGGGACATTTTTAATTTCTATAGTGTTCAGTGTTTTATAATCAAATTCTTTAAAAATCGAATAGCTGCTAATATTAGGATTGTACATATTTAGATAAATATGTACAATGCCTGCAGTCAGGTAGAATCACAATATGAGTAGATATGATTCAGAATTTCAGACATCAAACATAATATGTATTTATTTTCTAAATACAGTCTCTTTAAAACAGAAATTAAAAGTTTTTTATGATTTTGTGTCCCTTGGTCCAGTGAAAGAAGAAACCAAAACCTAAGCGTTTAAAAAAGGATGAACAATGACCCCACGAAACATTCCAAAGTACAGTTTTAAATCTCTTTTAAATCAGGAACTGGTTAATCTTGTTCAGTTTTGCGTTTATCACTTAGTCTTAAATCTGTTATCTTTTCATTATTACACATGCCAATCTTCTCAAATTCTTCTTAACTTGTACTTTTTGTTTAATAGGGTATTTGACTAAAAAAACTAATTAGTCCGTCAGTCAGATTTCCAAAAAATACTAGACACGTATTTTTTCTTTTTTCACATAAACAAAAAATGAAGACGACACAGCGCGTTGAAAACTCGTGTGACGTCACTGAACGCTACACTTTTTAACCGCCGGTGACGTCACCAGCCACCACTCCAGATCTTTGATGCCTTTTATATTTGTCAATTTTTATTGATTTGATAAAACAAAATATACGTATCCAATATTTTTCTCCAATCTGAATGACGGACTAAATAGAATATTTTTTTTACCCAGGAAACATCCCTATTGTAATGTCCAACAATTTGTTTGGTAACCAAGTAACCACGCCAACAAGAAGGCATAATCTGTCTATTAATCTGTGTATTTATGTTCTGTAATCTATATGGTGCACATAATAAAGAGTTCTATTATAAAGAGTATTCTATTCCTTTTTTTAACAACTTGCTATTCTTTCACTGTGCCCATAAGTATATTTTAGTAACGATTCAGAACGATCAGAGGCCTGGAGCCTGCTTAAAGGATCTTGATTGATTTTTATGTGACATTCACGTGGTTTTGTAGGTGACTTACAATACTTTTGTAGTTTAGTATAGGTACAATCGAAATATAATGCAAGCGTGTGCGTAATCGAGGTCATTTTAAAACGCCATTGACATTGAATTACGGTGGTTTGGTATAAATATCAACGTCCTTGATGACATTTCCGGAAAAACTTTTGAAAATAGTTTGTCGTTTTTCTTAATACTTTGTTGTCTTTTGTGACATATTCCTATAAAAAATATAAAGGTGCCTTTTTCTTTGCTTGGGTTTATTTATTACTAGCTGCGGTGGTTTCACCCGCGTAGGTTTCGATATGTTTTTTTTTTATATGCTCCGCTCCTATTGGTCGCAGCGTGATGTTGTATATAGCCTAACGCCTTCCTGGATCAATGGGCTAGCCAACGCAAACATAATTTTTCAAATCGGGCCAGTAGTTCCTGAGATTAGAGCGTTCAAACAAACAAACTGTTCAGCTTTATTATATTAGTAAGGATTATTTTTAAACATTCATATTGTGTGTTGTCATACAAACATATAACATTTATGTGTTTCATATTGATTTTTAATGTAAAACAGGAATATAATAAGAAACGGCTTTGTTAATTAATAATAGAGGAAGAAATCACACTGTTGAAGAGATTCAGGCAGGTGTTCCTCAGGGTTCAGTCATTGATCAGTGCTCTTTGCTATTACGCTCACCAGCATCAAGTGCAATGAATGTCCACAATCTAATCTCAACCTCAATCTGTCAAAAAAATATCGAATTTTCCTAAATTTTGACAAGTTTTAGACTTTGTCTGTCGCTGAGATGCGACTTCAAAGAAATTTTATACGCGTTAAATGGTGATAATTGACCTTCTGCTATTGGACTTTGAAATAGAAACAACTAAGGGACAAGGCTCTTGTAAGAACATTGCAACAGTAAGAACATATATCATTTGCTAACTGATCTGCAAGATCTGCGGTATAGGTATGTCCCTCAAAGAAAAACAGGTGCAAGAAAAGAGGGTGTTCCAGATACCCAAAGTTACTGTACAGCGAACATTGCACATACCTTTATGAAGACTGTTTTAATAAAACATATCCTTGAAATTTAGAAAATATATAATTTTGTTACCTTCTCCATTTTTAAAAGTTTTATAGAGGCTACTAGCTTTCTACTAGCTTCGCCCGCGTGGGATTCGGTTAGTATAGATTATGTAAGACTAGCTGCGCCCTATGAACGCGCTAATCTCAGGAACTACTGGCCCGATTAAAAAAAAATATTTTTGCGATGGATAGACCATTAATCCAGGAAGGCTATAACATCACGCTGCAACCAATCCATCCTCCACGTACGACGTACGGTACGTCCTCCGAGGCGCAGCGGTCAACACACCTGCCTACGACGTGGAAGCCCCGGGTTCGATCCCCGGGCAGGTCATGATGAAAAACGATCTTTTCCTGATTGGCCTGCGTCTTGGATGTTTATCTATACATATATGTATCTATTATAAATATAGTATCGTTGAGTTAGTATCCCATAACACAAGTCTCGAACTTACTTTGGGGCTAGCTCAATCTGTGTGATTTGTCCGTATTTATTTATTTATGTATAATAGGAGAAGGCCGCTAGTATATAATATAGGTACACCTACTTCACTTCTTTATTACAAAACCGAGGAGAAGTTGCAAATATTTACTTTAAGTACAGACTATTTATTAATACTGCGATTACGCCAGTATCGCACTTTACTTTAAATTAAAGTAACCGCAATCATCATTGTCATGTCATCTAAGTTTAATTACTTTTGTGGCTGCTAAATAATGTTAAACTTGATGTTAGTGCATTTGTTTATAATACTACTAGCTTTCTGCCCGCGGCTTCGCCCGCGTGGAGTTCGGTTATATCGCGTTTTTTAGTAGATTTCCCTCGGGAATATCTAATTTATCCGGGATAAAAGGTAGCCTATTTTCTTTCTCAGGGTCTACAGATTGTACCAAATTTCATCAAAATCGGTTGAGAGGTTTAGGCGGGAAAGCGTAACAGACAGACAGACAGACAGATAGAGTTACTATCGCATTTATAATATTAGTATGGATTAGCGAAATAACGTAAAATTGTTAAAGTGGTGTAATGTTGTCTATTTATCGTGTCTAAACTAACCTGTATTGTCCTGCTGCAGAGCTTCTGAGTTTTTAGTCTTCGTTGTTAGTGTGGAAAAGAGGAAGAGAAATCTTCTCCCTTACTCTTTGCAACACTAACAACGATTCATATTTTGCTATCCCTTTTTGTAGGAGTCATGCTTGTACCTATAATTTAATTTAAAATATTATATTGTCAGTCTTAGTTTAAGATATTATAATCTCAGTATATTTTATTATATATGATGTTTATTTATGTACATTGAAGTGATATCTACTTCAAGAAGGCTTAAGTATATATCCAGCAGTGAAAGTATTTCATCATGATACCAGGGGGCCTAGTCTGCTATTTTATATAATTTTGTCATTCCAGCACGTTTCCATTGTCATTTTGCTATTAGCCCCTAATCTGCTCTATCATGAACATCGGTCATTGATTTCATAACGGAATGGTCATTGTTGTATTGCCATTATTATAAAACTCGTTAGTAGAAATGAGTTTTTAAAAACTACTACCCAATTTGAACATTTCTTTAAGCAAGATTTTGTTAATATGTATTTTTAAATATTAATTACAAGTTTTATAAGCAGTCTAGAGTAGAAAATAGTTATTAAATAGCAAAAAACATTATTGTGGAAACTATAAAACTAAAAATTTTGTTATCTGTTAAAGTCAAATGTGACATTAATACAAACTGACTGACGTTTATTTGTTTTTTTTTAACAGCTGGTGTTTTGATATGTATTTATTTTTGTTTACATTATTAAAATTATAATTAATACATAAAGAAAAACAAGATTAAAACAATCAGCAAATTTAGGCCGAGATATGGCTCCTGGCCACTACAGCCGCGTCAATAAAAGGCGAAGTGTGATTTGTAAACTCCAAGCTGCATCATCACAGAGTACTATAATTTTGTGCATCAATCATCCTTTAAGGCTGGATGCTATTGAAGTCAGAAACGCTGAGTCGTCTTTTGCATGCTCAGACCATCAACGACTTGACTAAGGTCATTAATCGACAGAGCTCCATCACAGCAAAAATGGTTCAAGTTCACCGAGACATCTGTGTCAAAAAAGGTAATTAAGTACTGTTTATTATTCGTAATTCATCTTTATGAAAGTTTAGTAGAATAAACTTAATTATTCAAAATGAAAACTTCCACTCATTGGGTGTTTTATTTATTTATTTATACAACACCCACAATAAGAATTATGTAGCTTTGAAAGCAATATCATAACAATTAAATATAAAACCCCCCGCTAAGCTTGTGTTAGATGTAGGTTTAAATCAGTAGTAGTACATTGGCCAGAATTTAAAATCTTTATGGCAACTACATACTAAGCGCTAGGTTACAAATTTCACATTATATAGGTATAAGTTGGAATTTTTTATTAAAGTTAGTTTTGTTTTACAGAAACCCTGCAGAATTATAATGTCATCAGATTCTGAGTCAGATTTCTGGAGAATGCAAGAGGTAAATTTGAAAATTTATTAAAAGCTAGTTTAATTAAATATATTTTAGAAGAGATCTCCTAAAATATTGAACAACCTATAACCTACTAAGTATGTCCATATAATAATATAATAATAGTCCATAGAAGATATGTCTAGCAGTATGGGTTACAAAAGGATATAAAAGTAAATGAAACAGTGTTTATTAAAAAGAATAATAATTTATTTTAAATTTCTGTTTTGTGCAATACTGCGGTGGATCTGTAACAAAGAGTTAAATCATTTTAATAATAATTAGAGTATTTTCATACTTTCCTAGAATATTGAGGAGGGTTTACACTACATACCTGCTAATTTATTTTATGCATTTTTCCACAGTATGTCAACAAAAGTGCAGTGCTGCAGTGATCCCGATCAACCTTCAAGATGATCCCGATTCACCCTGCTATGGTCTTGATAATTAGGGGCTTCTTATTGCTTTCCTCCTAAATTAAAAGGCTGATTTATTATTTAAATGACAAAATGTCTTTTTTTTTGTATAATAAAACTTTTTGACTTAATGTAAAGTTGATATTTAGTTTATGAGAAAATAGATATATGTATAGTTATAAATAAATGTTGAATTTTAATAGGTATAGTGGTTTCATTTATGTTGTGACAGGATTGCAGATGAATGGAATAAGCTTATGGGTGTATGTTTGGTCTTCTGTGAAAGAAAGTATGCGAGAGAGTCCACTGTTGCATGTTAGTTCTAGTAGTAGTTTTTAAGTTAATTAAT
Organism: Sesamia nonagrioides; assembly: GCA_017933935.1. Lineage (NCBI taxonomy): Eukaryota > Metazoa > Arthropoda > Insecta > Lepidoptera > Noctuidae > Sesamia > Sesamia nonagrioides. Next base: position 90,030 of record JADWQK010001335.1, on the reverse strand, counting down.
GTAATTAACGTTGCATTGTACCATTTTAGTTAACTATAAATAAATAAAGTAACTAATAAAAGTCCAACTATTATGTACCTTTACCAACATAGTTAAAAGAAATTACATACCTGCCGCAGTGTTCCTGCATAATCTTCATCAGGTGGCAATAATGCTTTTGGCATGTTTGCAATATTTGTGGTTTATTTTTTAGTTTCAAAGTCTTTGTTCCTTCATTGATTGCAGTAGACACAATAATTTGTGAAACTTTATGGAGGGCATCTTGAGCAATAAAAATTCTCATAGAACTTCGATGCATAAAATGCAAGTGCTATTAGAATCTGCAATAAAAATATAACATTAATCAATCTATGTCGTGTTTGTGACTATAGATTACTATATAATAATAAATCAATTGTCAAATTACGTTTCCTCACCTTAATTTCTGTCCATACGCTATCGATTCGATGCAGTCTGGCCATAAGGAGAATGAGTTCTTCAATTAACCCTCTTAATGAGACATATTCAAGGCGAAACGTTTTCACAAATTCCGCCTCGGGAATATCAATAAAGGGATTCGTATTCAAACTCGTCAAGCGATGAGTTCCACGTCTCCTGCTTATCTTCTTTCTCTAGCATCCACTGCGTTGGCTAGCTCAAGAATATTTGCTAGTAGTGAAAACATTCTCAAATATTACACAAACACAATAATAGATATCACACTTTTTGTACAAAACCACCACCACCATCGGGCCCTAGTCTGCTATTGCAATAGTGTCAAAATGCTCGACTTTTAATATCATAATGACCGATTTTCACAAAATCCTTAATCTGCTAACAAAATGGCGTGCCAAGTGGTCAATCACTGAACGAAATGGCATAACACGGTAATCTTGTAAAAAATCACAAATCAATGACTGACATACGCGGTAATCTGCTAAAATTTTGACAGTTCTTTTGATCATTGAACTGTTATGATGACGTCTTTGTACAAACATTGCTTTTCGAAGCGAGGCAGCTCGATTGTGGTGGTGGTTTTATACAAAAAGTGAGATATCTATTGTGTTTGTGGAATATTTGAGAATGTTTTCACTACTACTACTACTACTACTACTAGCAAATATTCTTGAGCTAGCCAACGCAGTGGATGCTAGAGAAAGAAGATAAACAGGAGACGTGGAACTCATCGCTTGACGAGTTTCAATACAAATCCCTTTATTGATATCCCGAGGCGGAATTTGTGAAAACGTTTCGCCTTGAATATGTCTCATTAAGAGGGTTAATTGAAGAACTCATTCTCCTTATGGCCAGACTGCATCGAATCGATAGCGTATGGACAGAAATTAAGGTGAGGAAACGTAATTTGACAATTGATGTATTATTCTATAGTAATATATAGCTACAAACACGACATAGATTGATTAATGTTATATTTGTATTGCAGATTCTAATAGCACTTGCATTTTATGCATCGAGGTTCTATGAATTTTTTTTTGCTCAGGATGCCCTCCATAAAGTTTCACAAATTACTATGTCTACTGCAATCAATGAAGGAACAAAGACTTTGAAACTAAAGAATAAACCACAAATATTGCAAACATGCCAAAAGCATTATTGCCACCTGATGAAGATTATGCAGGAACACTGTGGCAGGTATGTAATTTCTTTTAACTATGTTGGTAAAGATACATAATAGTTGGACTGTTATTAGTTACTTTATTTATTTATAGTTGACTAAAATGGTACAACGTTAATTACATTAACTTAAAAACTACTAGTAAAACTAACATGCAACAGTGGACTCTCTCTCATACTTTCTTTCACAGAAGACCAAACATACACCCATAAGCTTATTCCATTCCATCTGCAATCCTGTCACAACATAAATGAAACCACTATACCTATTAAAATTCAACATTTATTTATAACTATACATATCTATTTTCTCATAAACTAAATATCAACTTTACATTAAGTCAAAAAGTTTTATTATACAAAAAAAAAAGACATTTTGTCATTTAAATAATAAAACACACCAATAATCAGTCTTTTAATTTAGGAGGAAAGCAATAAGAAGCCCCTAATTATCAAGACCATAGCAGGGTGAATCGGGATCTTCTTGAAGGTTGATCGGGATCACTGCAGCACTGCACTTTTGTTGACATACTGTGGAAAAATGCATAAACTAAATTAGCAGGTATGTAGTGTAAACCCTCCTCAATATTCTAGGAAAGTATGAAAATACTCTAATTATTATTAAAATGATTTAACTCTTTGTTACAGATCCACTGCAGTATTGCACAAAACAGAAATTTAAAATAAATTATTATTCTTTTTAATAAACACTGTTTCATTTACTTTTATATCCCTTTGTAACCCATACTGCTAGACATATCTTCTATGGACTATTATTATATTATTATATGGACATACTTAGTAGGTTATAGGTTGTTCAATATTTTAGGAGATCTCTTCTAAAATATATTTAATTAAACTAGCTTTTAATAAATTGTCAAATTTACCTCTTGCATTCCCCAGAAATCTGACTCAGAATCTGGTGACATTATAATTCTGCAGGGTTTCTGTAAAACAAAACTAACTTTAATAAAAAATTCCAACTTACACCTATTTAATGTGAAATTTGTAACCTAGCGCTTAGTATGTAGTTGCCATAAAGATTTTAAGTTCTGGCCAATGCTACTACTGATTTAAACCTACATCTAACACAAGCTTAGCGGGGGTTTTATATTTAATTGTTATGATATTGTTTTCAAAGCTACTTGTTTCTTATTGTGGGTGTTGTTTAAATAAATAAATAAAACACCCAATGAGTGGAAGTTTTCATTTTGAATAATTAAGTTTATTCTACTAAACTTTCATAAAGATGAATTACGAATAATAAACAGTACTTAATTACCTTTTTTGACACAGACGTCTCGGTGAACTTGAACCATTTTTGCTGTGATGGAGCTCTGTCGATTAATGACCTTAGTCAAGTCGTTGATGGTCTGAGCATGCAAAAGACGACTCAGCGTTTCTGACTTCAATAGCATCCAGCCTTGAAGGATGATGCACAAAATTATAGTACTCTGTGATGATGCAGCTTGGAGTTTACAAATCACACTTCGCCTTTTATTGACGCGGCTGTAGTGGCCAGGAGCCATATCTCGACCTAAATTTGCTGATTGTTTTATTCTTGTTTTTCTTTATGTAGTAATTATAATTTTAATAATATAAACAAAAATAAATACATATCAAAACACCAGCTGTTAAAAAAAAAACAAATAAACGTCAGTCAGTTTGTATTAATGTCACATTTGACTTTAACAGATAACAAAATTTTTAGTTTTATAGTTTCACAATAATGTTTTTTGCTATTTAATAACTATTTTCTACTCTAGACTGCTTAAAAAACTTGTAATTAATATTTAAAAATACATATTAACAAAATCTGGCTTAAAGAAATGTTCAAATTGGGTAGTAGTTTTTAGAAACTCATTTCTACTAACGAGTTTTATAATAATGGCAATACAACAATGACCATTCCGTTAAGAAATCAATGACCGATGTTCATGATAGAGCAGATTAAGGGCTAATAGCAAAATGACAATGGAAACGTGCTGCAATGACAAAATTATATAAAATAGCAGACTAGGCCCCCAGGGGCACTAGTCTGCCATTACAATAGGGTTAGAATAATCGATCAATGGTCTCATAATGATCGATTTTGACGAGTTTCGTAATCTAATAACCAAATGGCGTCATTATGACTTTCCAGTGGTCCATCACCGATACTGCACTCCATATTAATAAATGTTCTAATTGAGTATTAGTTTTTATAAAACATTCCTATTAACGGGTTCTATACACATAATAAAAGCAGTACCTACGGGAATGCCATTCTATCACCATTCCATTACGAGACGACTGAGATAATTGATCGATCATTATGAATTTAGTAGATTACGAACTTTTAAGCACAATGACAATGGAGTCGTGTTGAAATGACAAATTTATAAAAATAGCAGACTAAGGCCCCTGATACTGTGTCATATGTAAAGAAAAAGCACATATAGCTAAAGTACGAGTAGCGAACCTGCTTATTCCGAAAAATGCGGCCACATACCTATATATAAGTTGTTCTTCTTTTTTCAAGGTGAGATTCAACCTCAACTATTGTTCAATGGCCTCTGTGGAATAGATACCACAATTTTGCCAATAACACGTATAACAAATTATACTTCCTGGGGATCACGCTTGACTCGAGGCTCATTTAACACCTCTGGCAGGACGGCTTAGTTCAGCAGCATATGCTGTCAGAAAAATCCGTCAATTTACTGATGAAGATACTGCGAGACTAGTCTATTTTAGCTATTTTCATAGTATCATGTCGTACGGTATTTTGCTTTGGGGACGGGCTGCAGACATAGAGTCTATTTTTATTCTGCAGAAAAGAGCTATCAGAGCCATATACCATCTCCGCAGACGCGATTCTCTTAGGGAACTATCTAAAGAAATAAACATCCTTACGGTCGCTTGTCAATACATTTATGAAAACATTATGTATGTTCTGAAAAATATAGATCTTTTTAAGAAGATAAGTGACAGGCACAATTTTAATACTAGGAATAGAAACAATTTAGATCAACTTCGGTTCAGACTGGCTAAAGTAAATAGTTCTTTTATGGGGTACTGTGTAAAATTTTATAATAAAGTACCGCTAGAGATTCAACAACTCAATGAGTCCAAATTTAAAACATGCATTAAACGCACCCTGTGTAAGCAAGCATATTATAAACTGGAAGATTATATCCTTGATAAAAATGCTTGGATAAATGCCAGTCCAGTTCCACAGCCACAGACAATTTTGTAGGTTTGGAAGAGATACCATTCCCCCTTTTTGTCGTTTTCCAAATATTCCTTTTTTATTTTATTTGTTTATTTTAACGTTGTGCACAATATTTTGCTACCATGATTTTGCAAGTAATATAGTATTGTATAATGTAAAAGCACTTTTCAAGTTTGTGAATGTGAGGCACCATGGACTATGGTATGTAATTTTTTTTTAAATATATATAACTTGTTTGACATTGCGAGATTGGCAGTTGAGAGTTTGTCATGCTCACTCAAATGTCTTGCTGATGGTGGCGCGTGTTGTTGGGTCATTTGGTTCCCTTCAATTTGGTTGAGCTAAGTGGGGCTGATGCGTGCGTCTTGCTCGTGAACGGGGGCCGTCAGTGGAGACTGGTCATCTCTTAGCTTCCAGTGGGTTTAATTCTTTTTTATATTTTAATTAATTTTACATTGTGCTCACATGATAAAAGCAACATAAATATGTAACGAAGAAATGTAACCCATATATTATGATTTTAAAAGAGTGTCCATGGAGTTTCTTGCACGTTCTTCTCTATGGAGATCTACGCTTTGGAACGTGCAATTTAGCTTTACTTTTCTTGGACTGACCGACATTGACTATTCAAAAGTACGAAGTGATGGTTAATTTGAAATAAACAATTTTGATTTTAATTTTGATTTTTTTTTTATAGAAATTCTTTGAAAATTTTATTTCACAATAATGGCGGATATCGCCAATGACAGTTGAAAAAGACGGCCGCGTTAACCGTCTATGAGGGTATGAGGTTTGAGGCAAACTCATGATGTGGCCACTATGCTGCGATATTGCAATGTTCTTTATAATTAATTACTGAATGCACTTTTTATTACACAAATCACGCGTTTTTATTTAGTAAACGGTACTATAAATAATTTTAAAAGTCCAATGAAAAATGCGCGTGACACTCATCTTAGCTTTCCCGTCAAAAATCCCATACATAAATTGCCTATTATTATGAGCATTAAGATTAGAATTGCTTGTCATCTCTGGCAGGAACAATTTATCTGTCATTAGGCACCATGTGCTAAGCAGTCAGACATCTATTAACCGCAGTATTATTATGTATGGTTGGTAGCTCCATATAATATGTACCTATCTTACGTTTCATGGGACACTGAACTGAACGGTCGTAATTATATTATTGGTTTCCCTGATTGAGCTTAGTTGTATCACGTATGCATGGGCTTCATTGGAGTGATGACGTTTTTGATCACATCAAATTGGATCAGGACCACCAGACAAAGTCTTGCCGCCAAGCGATTCGTCGTGTTCCGGCATGATGTCTGGTGAAGCCGTACGGAGGACGGGTCTGAGCAGTTGTGTTGCGATGTGTGCCGGGTACGATGCGCCAAATGTTGTTGTGTCGGGAGTTTGGTCGTGGAGAGTCTCCAGACCAATCTCTCTAGCGCAGCATCGTTTGGTCGTGTTGGTCTTGAGTTTAACATTGATCACCTCGCTCAACTGCCGTCATCCACATCACTGCTTACTATCAGGCGGGATTGCAGTCAAGCACTAGTTTATAATCATTAAAAAAAAAAAGGATCAAACTGGCAAGTATTCGAAACGAATTCGAAAATATTCGGAAAAGCAGGATAATTGCGTAACACATTATCAGTAGCAATGGATTTCATTTTGACAGTTCAACAACATTCATTGCGTTATCTACGTTGTTGAACAATAAGCTTCAAAATGATTCCAACTAACGGGTGTGGTGACTTTACAGGGTGCTCAAAAGTTGTTGCAAATGGGTCATGTGACCCTGTTAAGTCAAATGTTTGTTACAAAGTAACTAATGAATCCAATTTGGCTTGTGGAAGTATGAGGAACAGGGAGTAAAGTTTACTCTTCCTCCATAGAAATGGAAGGATCCTCCGACCAGACGGGTTTTATGTCTGGCGGGCACTTGCCCAACGGTTGATGTATGGATATTGTTAGTTGTAGTTACACGGTAAACTCTGCTTGCAAGATACAGAATCCGTGTGACGTCATGATGACGTGTTGTTTATTTGTGGCGTTTGTAGGTCCCGCTACATCACTTCCCTCCGAAGACTAGAGGTCGATAGTGTTCTGAGTCTTGTATCTTGCGATACTTGTGGTCAGATACCCGTTGAAGCCGTGGGTGCTGGCTGAGGCTATGCCTGTGCCCGTGCCTGTGCCTGTGCTTGTACCTGATGATGACGTCACGCTGAAGTTATTGCTCGAAGGCTCCATAGAAAAGGGAGGATCCTCCGACCAGACGGGTGTTATGTCTGGCGGGCACTTGCCCAACGGTTGATGTTTGGAAATTGTATGTATGCTAGTTACACGGTAAACTCTGCTTGCAAGATGCAGAATCCGTGTGACGTCAGTTTGACGTGTAGTTTATTTGTGGCGTTTGTAGGTACCGCTAGAGGTTAAACATATGTTTTTACGTGTCAATGTCCAACGATATTACTTTGCCCCGTTTATGGTAAAAGACTCGCCCTCTATGACATGGGATTCAAACACAACTGGCGAAGTGTGAGTGTGCAGTGTACTATATGTACAGGAAGGGTATATGTGTACAGTAAAGTGGTACTCCACTTTTGACACTATTGTTATTGCAATAAAGTTCAAAAGTGGCACTTTTGACCCTTGATTGTACACTTCTCATCTCTCATCAATTTTGAAATCATCATCATCAACCTTTTTCTATCGTCCCACTGCTGGGCACAGGTCTCCTCTCATACAGAGAAGGATTGAGCGTAATCACCACGCTTGCTCAATGCGGGTTGACGATTTCAGACTGAAAGTCCAGGTTTCCTCAAGATGTTTTCCTTCACCTTCAGTCATTGGTGTCCAAGATATACTTAGAAAGTACATATAACTTAGAAAAGTTACATTGGTACTTGCCTGACCTGGAATCAAACCCGCGCACTCATACTTGAGAAGCTGGTGTTTTAACCACTAGGCCACCACGACAATCATTTTTTAATTTTAATTTTGAAATATTTCATCTTAAATAGGTATGTAACATAACATACATAATCAGAATATAATGTTCCTACACCTGGGACACAGGCCTCGTCTCGATGAGAGGGAGTGGGCCGTAATCTACGACGCAAGCCCCGTGCGGGAGTAGATGTGTCAAGTCTTCGACTTTTTTGGTTCTAAGACATGCCGATTTCCTCACGACGATGTTTTCCTTCGCCGTTTTGAGAGCAGTGGTGATGAAATCATTACACAAAGTAAAGCGCCTGAAAGGGTTCGAACCTACGATCTACTTATAAGTCGCGGCCGATACCACTAGACCACCGCTGATCTTACATATCTATACTAATATATAAAGCTGAAGAGTTAGTTTGTTTGTATGTTTGTTTGTTTGTATGTTTGTTTGTTTGTGCGCGCTAATCTCAGGAACTACTGGTCCGATTTGAAAAAATATTTTTGCGTTGGATAGCCGTTCGTGTGTGGAGTACTACAGCCACATTTGGGCTGGTGCTGCCAAGTGTCACCTGGCCCCTTTGGATTCAGTGGAGAGAGGTGCAAAGAGGCTGATTGGTGACCCTGATCTAACTCGAGTTGGTCTCCAAAGCCAGTAGCCAGCCTTTCGGTGTTCTATAGGATGCATTTCGGGGAGTGTGCGAGGGAATTGCATGATTTAATTCCCCCATCTCCGTTCCACCAGCGGACGACGCGTCGTACGGCTGGTTTCACCCTACGTTGTTAACACCACTACGATCCGGACGAAGCGTTTCGCCTCCTCCTTTATACCGCGTACATCGAGGGAACAATTTGCCAGCGGCGGTGTTTCCGTCGGACTACAATTTGAGTGTCTTCAAGGCTAGACTGAATAGGCTCTTAATAAACTAGTGCGCTTTACCATCAACGATTGCGTCACTGCTTACCATCAGGCAGGATTGCGGTCGCTGGTTTATAATATGTAAAAAAAAAAACCAGGAAGGCTTTAGGCTATAACATCACGCTGCGACCAATAGGAGCGGAGCATATCGAAACCTACGCGGGTAAAACCTATTATGAGATGATTAATCTCGATTTTTAAACAATATCAGATACAAGAAAACGCGATCTCATGTTCAATATATATTTTATATTTTCTGACAAGACAAGATAACAGCTTTGTTTCTATGGTGACACACATTGCACTACAAAAAGTTTCTATACATAAACTTTAACACCTTCTCTCAATGTAGTCCCATAATATCCACAAGCTTACGAAGCCTAGCCCTGGGCAATGGCTTAGTTAAAAGATCCGCTAATTGAAGCTCGCTTGTTACCTTCTTTATTAGCAGCTCTCCATTAGTCACAAGCTCTCTTACGAAGAAGTGACGTGTACGGATGTGTTTGGTGCGTCGGTGAAACTCTGGATTCTCAGCTAATTTTATTGCTGCTTCGTTATCCACTTGTAACACAGGAAGACTTTTCAGTTGTACAAGACTTCCTAAGAGCCGAGTCAACCATACGCATTCTCTCGCAGCTTCACTTGCAGCGATCACTTCAGCTTCCGTCGTCGAAATAGCGACACTCTGCTGTCTCTGACTCATCCAGGAGATTGGTCCTCCGGCATATAGGCAAAGTACTCCAGAAGTCGATCTTCCAGTTTCCATATCGCCTGCGTGGTCAGCATCACTGTATGATTCTATAATTCCAATTTTATAGTTCCTTTTATACATAATGCCGAGATCAATTGTGTACTGAAGGTATCTTATGATACGTTTTACTCTGACACAATCCGCTTGAGTCGGTTTCTCCAGCCTCCTTGACACTACACTTACTGCATATGCAATATCAGGTCTTGTTCCGACCATTAAATATGCAAGTGCTCCAACTATTTGCCTATAGTTTTTCAGAACGTACTCATCGTTCTCGTTTTTAGAGACTATGTCCTCCTTGGTAATTGGCGTAGTCACAGGTTTGCAGTCCTGCATTCCAAACCTGTTCAAAACTTTCTTAACATAAGATGTTTGATGTATTACTGTTCCAATACCTTCTCTGGTTGAAATCTCTATACCTAGAAAATAGGTAGCTGGTTTAGTTGTTATCTTGAACCTTTCCTTGAGCTCTTCAATAAATTCATCAATGAGTTCTTGATCTGTTCCAGCTACTAGCCCGTCATCAACGTAGAGAACCACAATCAATTTCCGGTGGTCTTTCTCTCTTACAAATAAACAAGTGTCCCCTTCACTGATTTTAAAGTCAGCTTCCTTGAAGAAACTAAGAATTCTCTGATTCCAACATCTCGGGGCTTGTTTCAACCCATAGAGACTTTTCTTCAGTAAGCATACTCTTCCAGAACCATCATCGTAGCCTTCGGGTTGCTTAATATAAATTTCTTCTTCTGAAAGTGTTCCATATAGAAATGCCGTCGACACATCAAACTGACACATCTTCATTCCTTCGCTTGCTGCGACGCTAATCACAGTCCGCACCGTGGTCATTTTCGCAACAGGACTAAAAGTTTGATCATAGTCCTCTCCTTTTTTCTGGCGAAAACCCTTAGCAACTAGTCTTGCTTTGAACTTGTCGACTGATCCATCAGCATTCAGCTTCACGCGAAAAACCCATTTACATGGTATCGCTTTTCTATTCTTTGGCAACTTTTTTAAAACCCACGTGTCATTCTCGTTAAGAGAATTTATCTCGTTTTCCATGGCTTTCTTCCAAAGTTCTCTTTCGTTACAGGATATTGCTTCTCTGTAACATGTTGGTTCGACAAATCCGTTTGTAACCATAACATAATCTTTGAACCTGACCGGATGTCTGATCAATGATCGGTCTCGCAGAATTCGATCACTCTGTGCGTTAATTAGTTGCTCAAGATTATCTTCATCTTCATTAACGTCATCATTTCCAACCATCTGCTCCAGATCATCATTATCAACATCATTTCCTCCCCTTGGTTCAAAAGATTCTTCATGAGTCGATAAAGCATCATCAAAATTGTCTTCTTCTATAACCGGACTATCAGTCTCATTATCAATCGTTACAACTTGATTGTTGATCCTATTGGGTGTCACTACATACTCCCTTCTTACTGGAACGGGAATTTCCACTTCTGTGACCTCCTCATCTAGTTCTTGGAATTTCGTTTCCAATGGCTTTTCGTCAAATATGATATCCCTTGACCTGACTATGTATTTGGATTCCTTGTTCCATAGTCTATACCCGTCGTCATTATCATATCCAACCAGTACGCATTTCGTAGCTTTTTTATGCATCTTTGTTCGTTTTTGCTTAGGAATATGTGCATAGCAAACTGAGCCAATTATTCTCAGGTGCTTTATCCGAGGTTTCTTCCTAAACCAAAGCTCGAACGGAGTCTTGTGTTCCACGGAAGTTGGTCCCGTCCTGTTCAAAACATAAACAGCTGTCTGAACCAACTCCGCCCACAATTGTTGAGGCAACTCTTCATGAGCATGCATCATAGCTCTTGCTGACTCTACGATCGTACGGTTTTCTCTTTCGCTACACCCATTCTGTTCAGGCGTATACGGCATTATTAGTCTTTGGTGTATTCCGTATTTCGCTAATTCCTTTCTAACTTGTTCATTGTCAAACTCTCCACCGTTATCACTCAGGAATTCTCTAATTGTGTGTCCTGCTACTCTAGCTTCTGCCAGCATTTGCTTCAGCTTTTCAGGTACTTCAGATTTTGTTTTCATGAAGTAGACGTAGCGAAAACGAGTGTGTTCATCTTTGAAAAGGACGAAATATCGATACTTCGAGACTGAAAACGGAAAAGGACCGCAAACATCTGAATGTATGCGTTCTCCAGGCATTTTAGCTTTTTCTCTACTCCCAAACTTCTGTCTGTGAGCTTTTCCAAAAATACATCCTTCGCACAATATGCCATTATCCTTTGTCTTTATATTCAATTCTCGTTCTATAAGACTTTTCACATGCCTTTTATCTTGGTGGCCCATGCGTTCATGGTACAGCTGCAAGGCATCTACTGCATTAATCGATGCAGCTACCTTCGGTTTAATTGCTTTGCAATTCAGCTTATATAGCCCACCATACCTAGTTCTGGTTCCTGTCACAGTAACTATTCCATTCACTTTAATACAGCATATAGTTACTCGTGACTCAAATACACTGTTTGTATTCTTGTCCTGTGCCGCTAGCACTGAAAAAAGATTCTTGCTAATACTAGGAACAAACCAGACATCACTAAGGTAAAATTCTTTTCCAACATTAGATTTTATTCTAATTTTTCCTTTTCCTATGGCTTCTATTACGTTTCCATCAGCCGTAGTAACAGTGTGAGGTATACTGAAGGGCTCAAAACTTTCAAATAAATCTCTTCTCATCGTAACGTGGTGAGTTGCTCCGTTATCAACAAACCATGCTTCACGATCTTGGATATTATTTTCAGACAGATTTAGTAGTACCATCATATTGGTGCTATCACTACTATTCCTTCTATCTTCCTTAATAGTTTTATTTGGACAATCTTTCCTAAAGTGACCAACCTCTTTACAGATATGACATCTGAACTTGGTAACTTTTTTATTTCCTGATGTCTCTTCCTTCTTTTTCTCAACACCTTTCTTCCTTGTTTTCATGAGAAGCGCTTCGCTAGACGTGCCTTCCGTGCTTCCTATTAGAGCTTTTTCATGCGCACAAAGTTGGCTGGTAATATTCTCTACAGTTCTGTCTTTCTTGGACATCAACATCCAACTCGATTTAAATGAAAAATAACTTTCTGGCAGTGTATCTAAAATCTTGCAGATTAAAAGTATTTCTGGTAATTGCTTACCTTCTTCAGTTTTTAATAATTCCTGATTCAGTTTATGCCACATATTTTTCAACCTTGATACATGAGTTGACATGTCATCAGCAGTATCCTTTTGAAATTTGAAGAACTCCATGCATACTTCGTATAACTTGTCTTCATTGACACCGTCATAGAGTCTATGCAGTTCATCCCATACGTCCTTAGGGTTAGAGAATCGAATCACCTTATCTAAAATTTCATCTGATATATTGTTTGTAATTAGTAGTAACGCAATACTTTCCAGCTTTACATACTCCGACAACTCTTTGTTGTAGTTCATCAAAGCCACTGCGGATGCAGAATCAACATCACTGCCCTCACCTACAGGCTTCTTCGGTTTATGAGTATTTCCCTGAACAATGTCCAAAAGTCCGTCCATGCCCCTTAACAGAGCAGACATGCGGTACTTCCATTGTATCCAGTTATTTCCATCAAGCTTACGTATTTGCATTTTACTTAGCTCCATGCTTAGTTTCCAACAAATATTTAAGTGAAAGCAAAGGGGCCCATAACCTATTATGAGATGATTAATCTCGATTTTTAAACAATATCAGATACAAGAAAACGCGATCTCATGTTCAATATATATTTTATATTTTCTGACAAGACAAGATAACAGCTTTGTTTCTATGGTGACACACATTGCACTACAAAAAGTTTCTATACATAAACTTTAACAAAACCGCGTAGCGCCGCTAGTTATATTAAAATTACACAGAGTGACTAACTATAGGTGTAATGTTTCCTCAATAAATATTGCACTTAGTTTCTATAAACTTCCTTGGGCCCTTATAAACTTTGGTGCAAAATAAGTGGATATTATATTATTAGACTGCCAAAAGCAATCTTAAGATGAGTTAAATACACAACTTAAGATATCGAATCTTAAGTTGTTATTTAACTCCTCTACTGTTATATTACCTGTACGTACTTTCTTTTATCTCCTTTTTTCCTTAACTAAGACTGTAAAAAGTCTACATAGCCATCTATCGATACTTTTTTGTTTTTGCTACGGTTTCTGTACTCGCCAATCTAAGTAAGTCTATATAAACTTGATATAAACACATACGGCTTTCAAAAGTGGGGCATAGAACAATTAAGCATTACTAAATATATCTATCAAAAACTCGAAAACACAACTTTTTACACATTTCACCATCGCCTCAGATCGAGATGTTTGAAACTTTTTACTCCCTTTAATTTGACAGTAAAATGTCTGACTTTGACAAGTTTACTTTCCGGAAGATATATTTTGATAAGTATTAGTAGTTTAAGTGGGGATAATTTGGGTGTTTTTTTACATTGATCTTTTATTTATAATAAAGTTAGTTAAAATAAAATGACCGTTTTCGAAATCAAAGACAGTGTGAAATTTAGACTGCATATAAAAGAAATACGTAAGCATCGCATAAGCATTAAGTAGGTTTTTATAGTTATATGTATTAGTACTCTAAAACTGTGATTGTTGTGCCTCCCTTCTACCTACCAGCTTTTAGTAGTTTAGCTCGTAGGTACTTCAGAGTAGGTCTGCAGGTTGATAATAATAAAAGTCAGTTAAGCTTTATCTAAGAGTAATATTTAATTAAGAATACATAGGTCCTTGGCCGTTTTAAAGAAAATAGCTAATAACCAAACTCATTACTACTAAATAATTATGTGCGTATATCTGTAACCAAAATGAAACAATGCTTTCATCTATACTGGAGTATAGCGTGGTATTAATTTTTGATGCTTGATTGCCATTACACAAAAGGATTAATGTAGGAAACAATTTCTGATTACACTGTTACGCATTAGAATACCTACCTATTTACTACGTTTTTGAAACGCTCGTTTGATTATGATTTGAAATAGAAACGGTCATAAGACATTGCTCTAGTTATTTTATAGATAAGTTGATTAATTTACAGTGATAATAAACCTAATAGAAAAATGTTATTTTCCACAGATGTGGTTCCCGCCCGTTTTAACTTGTGGGTGATGTTGTTCACAAGTTGCTGGGTGGTGTACATGCTTCGTGTGAACATGAGTCTCAATCTCATCGCCATGGTTCCACATACATCCAGCAACTCTACGTAAGTCGTCATCTCATTATATTCCTAGATTCCTACACCAATCGGTGCAGCAATTTCTGCCTAACAGCTATTATTACCTGTCAGCTTAATAGATGGCTTACATAAAGTATGTATTCAACTTTTCTTTGGTTTTTGAGACCACTTTACGTGTAGTAAGTAACTACTTATTTATATTTTATATGTTTTATGATATAAAATAACTGTGGAAGGATATTAATCGGCATGATTAATAAGTATTTTGAGCTTTTGCAAGGCCATTTGTCGGAGATATTTGCATGTACGTAGCTAACCCAAAAATTTGTATTAGTAATGCGTATTTTGTTTTCTCAGATCGAGATCGCAGTGTGGCCCGAAAGATGACGCGGTGACAAATGAAACTCTTCATCAAGTAGACGGTGTTGATGTTCACGCGGCTCATGTCAAGGTAACTATGTACATACCTATAGGTATAAAAACTAAATCAATATTCTTACGCTAATAATATCTAACATAAAGACCATCTACGATCACCTCAGAACATTATTGTTTGTTTTTATCTCATTCGTTTTTTGTATTATGTGGTCATGCTTACTAATGTTAAGTAATAAGATTTGCGGTTTTAATTAGAACCATTACAAATGATTGCACATCTAGTTATTGAAAATTGAATAAAATTGAATGTTAAAGTAAAATAAGAAATATTTTTAACGTCATGCTTGGCAAAAACAAAGAAATTTATTCGTCGGATATGGTGGATACAGAGATTGTTCGTACTTATGAATAAATTCTGGCCACAGTACAGTACCTATCTAATGTATAAAACCTGACTTATACTTAAAAAAAGATAAAACCCAACAATAACAACGTTTGTCATCTCTTCTACAAGTAGCAATAAATAGGATAAATTACAAACAAGTGTCTTTCTATACCTAGTTGACTAATCATTACAAATTTACTAGTTAATTAATTTTTCCATGATTAACTAACCAGATACGTAGATACATACGGTTTGTTGCGTGCAAAATAATATAGAGCAAGTATTAAAAA
This sequence comes from Sesamia nonagrioides, assembly GCA_017933935.1. NCBI lineage: Eukaryota > Metazoa > Arthropoda > Insecta > Lepidoptera > Noctuidae > Sesamia > Sesamia nonagrioides. The sequence goes on along the minus strand of JADWQK010001335.1, from coordinate 74,300 downwards.
GTCATTGAATTTTATTGTAATACCGGCAGACTTTTTATCACCCCCTGGACAAAACGACAAATATTTTTAGTATAAGACTCAAAATTTTTGGAAATCCTAATCTCGTAATTTCTACTTTGATTTTATTTGGGTAACATATGTTTTATGAACATAATATTTAAAAAAATCAACGCGAGAGTTGATACTACTGTAATTAACCCCACTGAAAGCAAATATGTACTTGGAAATAGTGAACGACGGATTGTGAACATTCCTGTTTATCTAACCGGTAACAAATACTTTTAAGGTCCTAGTCGGGAAATATCATAAACAAAAATCCCTTTGTAATGAAATGAAACGAAATGAAATCGTTTATTAAGCAAGTAGGATCACTGATCACTTTAATGGGTAAGTTTCGAATGTCCATGGGAAGCTTGTTGTAAAAGTGTATGCATTGACCCATGAACGAGTTGCCTACTCTGTGGAGACGAGTGTGATGTACAGCAAGATTGTGTTTGTTCCTGGTATTTAAATTATGAATATCGCTTATTTTCTTAAAATTCGAGATATTTTTATGAACATACAGAATATTTTCAAATATATATTGTGAAGCTACAGTCAGAATGTTCACCTCTTTGAACTTTTCTCTAAGAGAACTACTGTAGTTTAAGTACTTTGAAACATATCTTCTTGAGATAGTTGTGTATATCTAGAAAAATAAAACTACACAACTACATTTAGAACCTGCAGTGTATAAAAGTTGATGACAATCTAAAATTCGACGTCATTCTAAAGGTTAACCTGCTAAGTAAACTGCCAGATAACCTTCCCTTAACATAAGAAAATTCGAGGATACCACGGTAGTCAAAGTAACATTAGTAATACTATTCTTCTCAATCCATAGCTAATCTCAGGCGGAGCGTCATTCAACTGGTCCGGGGAGCAGCAGGCTCTGATCCTCGGGTCGTATTTCTGGTGCTACCCTCTGACTTCACTGGTTGGGGGCATGGCCGCCGAGCGGTGGGGCCCGCGTTACGTTGTGCTCGTCACGTCCCTCGCCAGCGCCGTCCTGACAGCATTAAGTCCGCTCGCTGCGAACTTGGACTACATCGCTCTAGTTGTTATTAGATTCTTATTAGGTTGTGCTGGGGTAAGTTGACAATTCAGAAGCTATTTAAACTTTTTCAGATTATTGGTCTTAATATGCTATTGCAGTTTAGGGCACTATACTAGACGTATCTAACTAATTTGTTACGATTAGTCAAAATGCTATGCCTTAGATTAAGATTAAGTAATATAATTACTTCGATTACTCAATCAACTGGATTAAAGATTCAGTTTTGGGAAATTATAGGTCCACCAACAGCCATATTCCCAACTACATTGAGGATCTGAGAACAGAAGTTTATGAGAGATAATTGTGTACATATTTAGTAAGCTATAACGTTAATGAACAATCAAGTTAACTAATAGTCTGTCGCAATGTAGTTGCTTCACCCGAAAGGGGACTATTCTTAGACTTTTCCTGAGTGACGTAGTCACACGCTAGCTTGCGGGTTGGTGACCGCTTCGAGACTTGAAACTAATGAATACGAGTGAAAACTTACGGCGTAAAAACCTTACCGCAATAGTTAATATCTAAACTTGTTTTGAAACATCACTTAAAAAAATATATGCGAGAATGAGTTGCGTGTTGGGGGTGAGGTTGCCCTGAGGGTTCCATCCTTATTAAGAGCATGCAATGAAGGTAATTTCTCCAGACGTAAATAACTTGCACGTAGATTTTGTAGGTTCAGAGCTCTTGGGGCTTTATGCACACATTGTGCATGCATAATATTTGTATTGAAAAAAGCAGAACTTAAAAAATATTTATCTTGAATTATATTATACTTATATTATTATTGATCTTTTTATCTTGAATTTACTAGCAAGACTATGAGAGCTAATTAAGTTTGTTCAAATAATAAGGTAGAGGTACCTACTGCTGACGCGTTCGGGCTCGTCATCTACTTAATTTATTTTAATAAGTGATTCATAGGAGTGAAATATTTGTTTTGCCTAAGATAATATTTTTTCCTCATATTTCGATATGTACATTATAAATTAAGTATATTAGCAAATCAAATAGGATGGTAATTTTCTAATTTACCGGTTGAATATGTATGCCTTCTTACGTTCTTTACCCCACTACTGTAGAGCTAAAAAGTTGTTATTATATTAAACTTTTGATAAGAAATCAGAACTCCCACGTTGTAAGTTATTTGTGATGGTCAAAACGGATTGATTTATTAAACTCGTTTGGATACGGTAAATAAAATTTGTTCTACTTTCTAGGGTTTCATATATCCGGCACTTCACGTGCTAGTGGCAAGATGGGCGCCACCGGCAGAAAAAGGCAAGTTTGTAAGCGCTATGATGGGAGGAACTCTGGGCACAGTCCTCACATGGTCTCTTACCGGACCTCTCATGGAAAAGTTTGGGTGGGCGTCAGCTTTCTACGTGCCAGCTGCACTAACATTGGTCTGGTGCTTCTTCTGGTGGTACCTTGTGGCCGACTCGCCAGCGGAACATCCCAGGATAACAGACGCGGAGAAGAATTACATTCTAGACGCATTAGGGGACAAGGTCAAAAAATCAAAGGTGAGACACTATTTGCACTAGCGTTGTCATGTTAAGGGTAGTAAAGTATTCGTCACAAAATGATACATTAGGAATTGCCGTAAAATTGTCCGGATTTACTCGTAGCGATGCTAATTGTTAAACACGTTCGGCTGGGTAAATGTTGCGTGAACATCTTTGTCAAATTATAGTTTCACAAATAATAAAGTGAACTAATGGAACATAGAGCAAAAACCCCATTACGTCATCCTTAATAATGTTTGTGTATGTGCAAAGTTAAATGTTTGTTATGTAGGTTAACTTTAAATATGCTAATTGTAACTGAAACATAACATGTTATATTTATGATATAACTTATTTATGTTTTATTGCTTCCAGGGGTTGCCGCCGTTCAAGAGCATTGTCTCCTCGTTCCCGTTCCTGGCAATGGTTATTCTGCACTACGGAAATCTTTGGGGCTTGTACTTTATCATGACAGTTGGACCTAAGTTTGTTTCAAGTGTCCTAGGGTTTGAATTATCGGCCGCTGGAGTAATATCTGCTCTTCCGTACCTTGCGAGACTATTTTTCGCGACGATATTCGGAGTGGTCGGGGACTTCATATTGGCAAGGCAACTGATGTCGACGACACTTATAAGGAAATTCTTCTGTCTGTTCTCGCACGTCCTCCCCGGTATCTTGTTAGTATTGCTGGTGTATGCTGGATGCTCTACAGCACTGTCAGTGTCGCTGATTACAATGTCAATGGGGTTCAACGGTGCGGCAACATTGACTAACCTACAAAACCATCAAGACTTAGCACCGAACTATGCGGGGACCTTGTACGGAATTGCTAATTGTATCGGCAGCACTGCTGGATTCTTCACTCCTATGATTACAGCATACTTTACACGCTCAGGAGTAAGTATCTAAACGCAAAAAAATAAATAAGTAATACAACTGCACCTATGTGAATAAACTCCTTAGCTTACTAAGTTCGTAAATTGTGTAGAATTTCTAACAGATTCTTATTTTCAATTACCTATATTTTATTGAACCTAAATGAATAAAATCAGACACTTTTTCACACTATTATTTAAGCATGTTTAAAGAACTTATCTTTACTTATATGAAAAAAAAAATGTAAAACACGATAGCAAATCCAATCAGAAATATGAATATCTGATAAGTCTTTTTAGATATTAATGGTAAAATTTCCACTTGCAGAATAGTTTCGAGAGCTGGCGTCCCGTCTTCTTCGTGGGGGCATCAGTTTACATCGTCTCGGCTCTCTTTTTCATATTCTTTGGAACCGGTAATATACAACCATGGAACTTTTCTCCCGAAGACAAGGATGTGAAGGAAGACAAAACAAATGGGGACCTCAGGGAAATGAATGGTTCTTCTATCAAACTCGGTGATACGAAAGAAATAAAAGAAACCACCCTAAACGTTGCTAAGTAAATGAGATTGTTAACATTTTTTAGTGAGACTGGCAATATTATAACCTGTATCTTATTTCCGAACATGGGCATGATATTGATGCAAAGGTGTACTGCAAATATGTGATAAAAGAATTACATTGTAAGCTGTGGACGGAATTGAAAATATAATTTATTATTATCTTAACAAATTATGATTATAAAGGAAGGAAGATTAAAAATAAAGTATACATATTATGTGCCTTAAGTTACTTACTAGTGATGCTTCAAGGGCTCTATAACAGAGGCGTAAATAAAAATATGGACAATAAAAATTTAAAGCCGCCAATTTCAGTACGATTTTGAATCATGCATATTGCTAAAGGTGCTGTCCCGCTGATAAATTTACGTACGCATTAGTAGTTAGCTCTAGTAGGCCCCAGAATAGAACCATGGAGGACGTCTTTGTAATAAGAGCCCTTTGTTGAGGAGAAAGTGCATTTTAATGTAATATAATTGTGTAATAATGATGACTATAATTTAATACTATATTCAGCAGTTTATTTAATGGATTATTTATTTTCTATACTTATTTTTGTGTACCTACTTAGTAATTATTGTTAAAATTATATGATGACGTAAAACTTATATAATGTAAATGCATTGTAATCGCTGTGATCTTTATAAAAATGAAATGATAATTATTCGTTTGGTAGGTAGTCGGCAACCCCAGTGGTATTATTAAATTTATTTATAGTTCATTAGTGCTAAAGACACCTCGCACTGGTTTTGCCGTACGTGAATTGCAAAGCAGTAATTTTCTGCTGCCTGGCAACTTACTCGTTTTTGATCTTGACTATTGTGGGACGATGACCTTATCTACAGATTTGTATTAATTAAAATTGATATCTATTTAAATTTTACGTTTTAATCGGAGGTTGGAGATGAGATAATTTTAAAGTAAATAAATATGAGTAATACTATTTTTATAGAGGTTACCTATTGAAATATACTAACTGTTTTAAATTATTCTTTCAACTTGACGTTGGATGTTATAAAAAGGGAGAACATTCATAAAACTTGTAGTCCTATTATGAAATTCTCATTGCTATCATTTAAGCTAAATTTTTAGAGTAACATGACCACATAGGTTACCTACCAACTCGAAATGGTCAATGTGAGTATTAAACCTGTTATAAATTTTAGAGATAATTTTAACATAAGACCCAATTATATTCGTGTAAAGCGCGGTCAATTGGGATTATATAATTATTGAACCTAGTTTTATATTTCGACAGTTATTGTATTTGATAATGTGTATTTATGGTATTTAACATGAAAATTTTGCTGTCTTATTGAAAGCATCACCAATCATAAAATAAACGTTAATTGTGATTTTATTGTTTTATTTCCATTTTTTTGTACCGTCATAGGTTTTATATTTCGCGAAATATAAAGCCTATGACGGTTATGCTTTTCAATGTGGCTATGGATGTTTAATGTAGGTATTTACCATTGTCATTTTAACAAATATTTTGGGTATTGGTTATGTTTAAAATTAGGATACGTGCGATAGTAAGCGAACACAGATTCTAACAAAAATATGTTAAACAATTCTTTTGTTCTTATTATGTTGTGTTTTAGGTGGGAATAATGATATTTCTTGGGTACTTTTTGTTGCACGTCGTCAGAAATAACCTAAGTGTTCATATAGTAGACATGGCCCAAGTAATTAAGAGAGAAGACTTTACATTTGAGAACTACACTATTACCGTACGATACAATCCCAAAAGAATTGGGGTATGATCCTTATATTATGCTTTTCTTTAACTTTGAATGATGTGTAGAAGATGTAGATTAAAAGAGTAGCAAATAGTAGAATGTAGATAAAGATGTTGTAGATAAACGTGACTTCACCAAGCCAAAGTATGGTAAAAATTAAATGGAATATGAGAATGAGCTTTGATTATCATGACAATAAGAAATCATTATATTTGGATTATAATGTAGACATTTGACAGCCTCCGTGGCGTAGCGGTAGCAGACGCGGCCGCTGCGCAAGGTGGCGCGGGTTCGATCCCCGCACAGTGCAAGTATTTGTATGCATGAATATGAATATTTGCACTGGTCTGGTCGTGCCTCGGAAAGCACGTTAAGCCGTTGGTCCCGGTTGCCATACGAACATCTAGTAGCAGTCGTTACGGGTTGTTGGAGCCCTCAAAAATCCAACAATTGGTCTAACTGCAATGCTTCGATGTCGCCTTCGGGTTGTGGGGGTCAGACGGCAGTCGCTTTACGGAAAATGTCGAAGTTTAGCCATATCAGCAGTTGGACTGGTAAAGCGGACCCCAGACTCCAAAGCTGAAAAGGCTTCCGATGCGACTGGGATTAACGCTGGGATGATGATGATGGAATAATATTAAGACATTAAAAAAACGGAAGTCATATTTTGGGGTTTAATAAGTAGTAGCAGAGATGGTTGTACACTAGGTACAAAGGTACCGATATCTAAACATATAATTATATCAAGGTAGAGAGACGCATGACTATTCCTAAAATCAAGTTTGACGCAATTACCCTGCTGCAGGGTAATTGCGTAACACACTATCAGTAGCAATGGGTTTAATTTTGACAGTTCAACAATATTCATTGCGTTCTTTACATTGTTGAGGTGCGGGAGGTAAAACACTAACTATATGGCTCTGAGTTTGAAGCAGCAGTACCTATGTGCAGTATGGTTTATTTAGGATGTATTGAAATCGTTATATCTATGTCATTTGTATGGCCAACAGGTAGGTGTTCTGGGTCTGGCTGTTTGTGTTTGTGAGTTTAAATGTATGTAAACGCAGCCACGACACAGGATTTATTCCTCGTGGGGCATTTTTTTTTAAATCTGTTTTAACACCAGGCAAGACATCTTCCAGTTTCATCAACATTAGCCAGAATAAATATACTCGATCCTTGCTGCGCTTTTCACATTTGTATCGAAATAAATTTTCAGGTGGAAGAATTAATAAACTGGGATGACATGAAAGTAGGGAAACTTTTTGCTGCCTATCACATAGGATATTGCATTTGCTTCCCGATTTTCCACAGTCTCGGAGATAGGTAAGCAGCTGTAGTTAATTTATTTAATTTATGAGGTGCAAAATAATAATACTTAGTAGGATATGGTAATGTGTAAGCCTCTCTAAAGTTGCGTTATAACATCGAAATCCCCGCTTTCCGCATCCATTCTATCTTAACCATCATAGCATGGTCATCGGTTCAACTAGCTCTAGCCGGAGGGTATCTAACATACCTACGCTAGGTACCTGCTCGCCACTCCAGGCCTCGCCTACGGCTATCGGTCTATTCTTTAAAACTTTGCTTACTTAGTCCAATATCATTTGAGCATGCCAACTTTACCAGTTATGTTGTGAATGACTGCTCTTCTTCTGTATTTTGCAAACTACCTTTTCAGGCTAGGTCCAACGTGGGTGGTTGGCATTACTGGAATCACATCGGGAGTACTGACGTCACTCACACCAGCCTCTGCTTACTACGACTTTTGGGCGCTGTTTTTAGTACGCATCATTATGGGATTTTGTGCTGTTAGTATATTTAGTTTTTACCGAGTCCTAAAGATCTTACTAGTGAATAATTAGCGATGATGCCAGGATGGATAGTAGCAGAAAATTCTGATGACCCTGAGGCTTATGACGACCAGCTCAGATTTTTTAAAAGTAACATGATTTTAAGCACAATTTAAGAGTTATAAATCTTAGTGCTTTCTTAAACAGGGAGCCATGCAACCAAGCATGGTCCAGGTGTTACGGTACTGGGTGCCACCAATAGAGAGGAACCATTTCATGTGGGCGTATTGTGGTAAGTTTATCTTGTTTGTTCCTTATAATGGATATAAACCAATGAGGAAAACAAATTGCAATTGAAAGACGATTGATGAAAGGTATTAAAATATCTTGAATATTAAGGATGAAGTGTCGTGGTGGCCTATTGGTTAAAACACCAGCCTCTCAAGTATGAGGTTTCGATTCCAGGTCAGGCAAGTACCAATATAACTTTTCTAAGTCATATGTACTTTCTAAGTGTATCTTGGACACCACTGACTAATTAAAAGGTGAAGGAAAACATCTTGAGCAAACCTGGATTTTGTCTGAAATCGCCAACCCGCATTGAGCAAGCGTGACGATTACGCTCAATCCTTCTCTGTATGAGAGTAGACCTGTGCCCAGCAATGGGACGATAAAAATGGTTGATGATGGTGATTAAAGATGAATTCCTCGCAAGGCTGACTAATAATATTGAAATTATAAAATATTTAATATTTTATAATTTCAACATTATTAGTCACTAGTTACTATTCCGTTATCCTCTGACAGGATGATATTTTTATTAATTGGTGACTGTAACTTTAAACGTTATCTAGTTAACAAGGTCTAAATTAATATTTAGTTTAATAAAAAACCTGACACTATAATTCACCGATGTCTCCAGTATAAAAACTTTACCGGTGCATAAGGCATCGGGTCAGTTTTGTTTCGAGTAACACTGTCACCGGGTCGCATTGGAAAACGGCATGACTAATAATGATGTATACAAATGTATGTATATTTGTCAACAGGTATAACCATGGGGACTTTCTCCACGTTCCTCATGTGTGCCGCAGTGCACTACTATTCGCGATGGCCGGTAGGCTTCTATTTCTCCGGTGGGTCGCAAATTATATGGGCCATCGTTTGGATCCTTGCCGTGACCGATTATCCAAGGAAACATCCTTGTATATCTCAGGATGAATTGACGTATTTATATAATACTATTAGTAACATTTTTCCAATAAAAGTGAGTCTTACTTAGTATCCAAATTAAGTTTCAACATGGTTTCAACAAGGATGAACCAGCACTTAACATTAACTGGTACTGGTATATGGACCTAGGTTCTTACCCACTAAGATCAAGGTTATAGGCGTAAACGTAATTTAGCAAAGTTTATTAAAAAAGCTTAGCTGGCTTTGTGGGTAGTTTTGTTAGCGTCTTCAGACCTTTTTATATAGGTAGGTATACGCAAAAAGTTGTATTATTCAACAAGAATGAGAAAGTGGTGACGTGTTCAAAGTATCTAGTTAAAGCATGTGTTAAGCTACTTGTTTCCTCATTAACCTAGAAAATTAATTGAGTGCTGACTTTTTGATAATCAGATTATTATTTTTTTAAGAATATAAAACTATACAATATGTAAAGAAAACCCCGTCCGACCCAAAAGGATAATAAAGGTTAGGTATACACATGGCCAAATAAAATATGAAATTTTATATAGGTAGTCATCATGGTAACAATACTAATGAATTTTGAAATAATCTTGTTTTCCGCGAATTAATTCCAACTTCCCCAAAATTTGGTATTTTTTTTAAAACTGACAACGCCATTTTAGGCATTATTATGAGTGATGCGACCACGTGCCGCGTACCTTGCCCTCCTTCACCCGCGCATGTATGCCTACCGTGTTGCCTACCACACATGTATTAAGTTACCTCGCTTTTTCGAAATAATATTATTTTTTACAGGGGGATTTTTTTTATGTATAGCCAGGTTTTGTAGGCATTATTAGAATCAGTTAACGATACCTTACAATACCTTCACGGATTGGGCAGGGTTTTCTTTACATATTGTATAACAATGTGACATATATTTTTTTCAAAGGCCTTCATTTTCTCATCTGTTATCTCATTAATGAAAAATTAACTCCAAGTATTTATTTTTTAGATGACAAATGCGCAAGCTCCTTGGCGACTGATAATAAGGTCCGTTCCAGTTTGGGCTCTTTGTATCCTCAACTTTGGATATTCTTGGATGATAATTTCGCTATGTCTCTATGGTCCACTTTACTACTCTAAAGTCGCCAAATTCTCCATCTATAGCGTTAGTTCATAAACATTAATCTAATTTTCTTATGACTTTTACATAGTCTACAACCGACTTTATTAGTAGTATTCCTACGTAATTCGTGGCAATAAACGGGATCGATTCCTCGCATCCGGCCATGTTCGATCGGGGTTGCCTCCTTTTACGAGGATTTCATGTCTGCATAGGAGGCGGCTCAGCAGGAGATAAGCCGCATTCTCCCTCTCCTCCTGCAAGAGACGTACCGGCAACCTCCATGAGAGTTAGATTAATGGACGTGCCGACGAACAGCGGGTCGAGGCCTGTCGGGAAAGCGGTGAACTCTTATGCGAATCCCGCACTCTCGCCTATAGGTAGAGCGAAACACCGCAGTGGTTTTAGCTGGTTTTTGTTCCTCTTTCAACCCCTCGATTGGAGTCTAAGAGGATTTCAACCGTGATACAAAAAAAAGCGTTTCTGCGAAATAAATCTAACCTGGTTAAGGAACCAAGTTTTATACATGTTTCATCAACTTGTCATATTTTTTTCAGGCATCAGCAATTACAGCGCTGCCATTTTTCTTGCGTTTAGTTTTCGGAACAATCCTCATACAGACTTATCACAAACAAAGGTCCCACGCCAGCCGGAAGAAACATCTAAGGAAATATTTTATTATCGTGTGTGAGTAAAGTATTTTGTTCAAGGTATTTGCCCTGATTTTAGTTCGCGATATAAGTAAGGTCTATAGGCCGCCAAATAAAGTATCCTAATACTATCCAGTTAATGCAATAAGTACAGTGAAGTTTGTCATGTTTGCGGTCACATCTGAAGCGACTTTTGACGAAAGGGAATCCACAAAGCGTCTTCATAATCTCCTTCTAGGGAATAATGGTTTTTATTGAAAGTTCGTCGGGCAATGCAAATTATCTTTCCTCCTGTCAAGCCCCATAGGGCGGGGCGATGCCTATCAACCTATCACGTCTCATTAGGACTCCCGCAAAGTGGTCATGATGAACGAAATGTACCTTTATTGATTAACACATTTGGTTTGACTTAGCTCACGTGATCCCAGGACTGTTGCTGTTAATTTCGTGGATGCTGCCTATTATTCCAGGACCTATTTTGTTAACAATAGCAGTAGCTTTAACCGCTGCTGGAATGGATCTTACATTAGACCTCTGTTATGTAAGTTTTGCTCATCATCATCATCAACATCATCTCAGCCATATGAAGTCCACTGCTGGACATAGGCCTCCCCCAAGGATTTCCAAAGAGAACGGTTGAACGCGGCCTGCATCCAGCGCTTCCCTGCGATTTTGGTCAGAACATCCGACCACCTAGTCGGTGGGCGTCCGACGCTGCGCTTGCGGGTACGTGGTCGCCATTCAAGAGCCTTTCTGCCCCATCGGCCATCGGCTCAAATTTTGCTCAAATTAAGTAGATACTTACTAGTACTACATTTGAATAAGCCATAAGATCTTCCAAAAAACACGTATTATTACAGGATCTATCGCCGACATTCGTGAATTCTATTAATACAGTCATTAAGATAATTGGAAACACGTCAGGTATAATAATATCACTTTGCGTTGGACAAGTAACATACAAATATAAGGTAATTGCACTTGTTGGAAGCCAACGACCACACGGCCCGTAAATGCCTAGTGCTTAATTTAGAGTCCGGACCCGTACTTACTTAACCTAAGTTCTCCACCTGGGTGAATTGGCTTCTAAGGTTCCGTGCTCCAACTGATTTGTTCCAAACGAATTCTGTCAAATAGCTGAGATTTGAGGATATAAATAACGTTAAATAATATAAATAAATAATGTCAGATGAATAATATCAATAAATATTCAAAATCAAAAGTCATTTATTCAAATTAGGCTAAGAATCAGCACTTTTTGAACGTCAATATTACATAAGACTGTCCCCCCAATACGCCCTTCGCGACTTTCTAGTGTTTTCGTTGGGAAGAAATGGCGGAACAAACTCACCAGCAGCACAGCTGTCTGGTCACTTAAAAAAAACATATGACTTTATAATATTAGAAAATTAATTTATTTAAGATTATGTAATTAATAACTTACCTATGAAATGTTATATCATCGGATACTCGCAGTCAGACTGTTTTTAACACACCAGCGTATTGTGCAAGGGACCATTAAAATACTATTTTTTTTTCAATAACAGGTAAGTGTTTACCGGTCACAAAAGTGGTCGAAATTGATTCGTATTTCTTGGGTGGCGAGATTTATTAGACCAATATGATATAGGTATGTGTTGGCAATCATCGGTCGTTAGGTGTCTACGGACTGTATGGTCGTTGTTGGAAGCTAATTTCTCATTATAAGCCAGATACTCTAGCTAGCTAGGTAGGTACTCTTGTTACCTTAGAAAGCGAGTTTCTTAGAATTAGTTTCGTAGAATTTAATTATATATCGTGAATCGTCGGTATCCACCAACCAAGCGGCACCACACCAAGATGTTGACGACCCTATCGCTCCACCGTCCCTGACTTCGTCATATACATACCTAGTGAGCATTTGCACTAGATGGCTAAATACACTTTGGAAATCAACATTGCACGCTGTCCCTATTTTGTGTATCTACAGGACAGTAGTTTGGTATCGTTCAAGTCTTGCTCACTCTATTCGTGAAGTTCCTTCTCAGTCTTACATTTTCAACCGATAATTAAATATGCACATACAGCACATTTGCTGTATTTGTATTGCGGAAAACCTTGGGAGAGGTCTTTGTCCAGCAGCGGACCTCTATAGGCTGAAGAAGAAGAGATTTGAAAGCAGATGATTTGATTGTAAAGAATCCCTCACATTTTAGAACATTTGGGAAATTAACCTACACCGAATTTAATATAATAAAGATGAAATTTAATAAACATTAATTTAGTAACGATTGATTAACTTAAGAGTTTTATCCTCGTCCCACTCCATGTAGCAAAAACAAAAGTACTAGCACGTCACTACAGCTGAAATATTGCCGGGCAACTGAGCGCTTGCGGACGCTAGCCGCCGGCAAGCAGCCGACGTGTCGGCGGGCAACACGCGCGGGCGAAGGTTGTCGACATGCTTCTTTCAACATAAGGGGCTGGGTTGTGTCGGCGGGCTGTGTCGGCGGGTCGGCGGCTTTGGTGTGTAGTGCGCTTAAAAAAACATAGTTGTTTTTTAAAGGATATTATTCGTTTCTTCTAGAATTTGCCGATTGTATGGAAACATATTTGGTGCTTTCATGCTTTGATATTGTTTTTGAGTGGACTTGTATTTCTAATTTGGGGAGAGACTGAAGTACAACCATGGAACCAAACGCGGCGGGTAAAATTGTAAGTTAATTTTCGGCAGATTTAGCAAGTTTGGAATTTACTAAGCAGCTTACCGAGGGAATGTGAATATTATGTATTTCTCACATCTTGATGCATATATCTCACTTTTGTAATATATACCTAGAATAACTGAAATCGTGTAACCGTATTTAACATAGGTTTACGTTTTTTCAGTCCTCGACGCAAGCTTGTGATTAATCCTTTGCCATCTATAATGTCGAATATTTCCGAAGTTGAAGAAGGGAGTGTCAGGTCTTCATTGACGCCGTCAATAGCAAAGATGCCTCCAAATTAAAAAAGACAACAAAGTTTTACATTATTTTGAATTAAGAAAGACAATCGTGGAATATATCGTTACTAAAATCATTTAAAAAACCCGATAAAGAAGAATGTGCAATTATTTATTTATTTTAAATTAAATCAAATCCCACTGCCCAATGTTTTTTAACCGACTTCAAAAAGGAGGAGGTTAGTCAATTCGACCGTATATATGCTTTTTTTATGTTTGTTCGCGCATAACTTCGTCGTTTATGAACCGATTTTGATAATTCTTTTTCCGTTGGAAAGAATACTTTCCCAAGGTGGTCCCATGATAAGACCAGAGAAAACAAGGGAAACTTTCAAAAATTGCAGGGGCGACTAATGCATTTCTTAGCATTTTCATTAAGTATTTTAAAGCACTACAATTTAATAAAGGTCTGGAGTAGATCTGATGATGGAGCCGGAAGACAGTCGAAGGAACCTTACACCTAGATGGGTGGTGATTGTCACTAGGGAGTTGATGATGATGACAAAGGTCAGTTCAGGGAACTCCTAAACGATTTACAGTAGCTACCTTGTATTTGGACTCAATTCATTTATATTGATGAGACCTTTACACCCATTGGGTTAAAATAATGGTCTGCAGTAAATTTGATGATGAAGACCATAGGCAGTTGAGGGAATACTTACGGGTAAAAATTAAAGTAAACAAAATTACGTCGTTTCCAACTATATTTGCGTCAGCTTCCAGTCTGACCGGATGCAACTGAATACATAGTACTTTTAACAACTAAAAAGTGTAAAATAAAAACTTTTTTACAAAAAAAACAACCGACTTCCAAAAACCACTACAAAGTGAAAAATAACTAATTTCGGAAGTCGGTGTCAAAAATGAATATACAAAACCAAAGACACCGACTTCAGAAATTAGTTACTTTTCACTTACTATTGGTTTTTGGAAGTCGGTTGTTTTTTTGTAAAAAAGTTTTAATTCCTAGGTTTGCCTTCACCGTACTTAGTAAAAAGAAAATTTCCATACTGAGAATATTGACCGATAAGTCTTGAAGCCGACACCAATATAGTTATATGATGACTGAGAACATTGAGCTCAAACAAGATAAAATAGCATTTTCATTACAATAAAAAATTAATTCTTTGAGTCATTTTTAGGAGTACCGTCGCTGTGGTTATTATTAATGGCAACCACAGCTTATGAAAAAGCAAAAAAAAACTAAGTTCTGCTATGCATGTAAAAAGTTAAGATGTTAACGACAACGTCTTTTGTTTCACTGATAATATAATCAGGAGCCTATAAGCATAAGCCATGCTATTATACATATAGGCATGGTATAGGTTAGTGCTTTATTTATTTAGGCATTTATACTTCATTGTCATTGTCATTTGCCTAGGCCTAGAGTGACGGAGTGCTTTATTAATTTATATATATACACTTCATTGTATAACACAAAAATAAATAAAGCGAAAATCCTAGAAAGTCAAGTAGAAACAAACTAATGTGCGTTGGGCATAAAATAGGTACTTTTGCATTACGAGGGGACGCGACGTATTTAAACAACGGTTGAAAAAAGAACACCTTTCTTGAATACTGTGGCAATTAATTGTTCCCATAAATTAGTAGTATCCACAGTCATTTGTGAAGGTATAGTACGGAATGATAAAAAATGGGAAATAGAAAGCAACTGCACCTGGGTACGCCCATGACGACTGATATTTTATTGTAATGCCAATAAGTTGTCGTCGACTAAGCAAGTCAGCTGACCGAAAATGTGTACTCTTTTGTGAAATAAATTATAAATGGCTATGCAGTTGTTCTTTATAGTAAGGACGACAGCCGGTCAAGCTTACCGAATCTGCCAAGTATTCCCAATTAACCTTGAGCCTTCCTGCTTTGAAGATAAAGTTGAAATCTAATAAAGAAATCTGACAGATTGTAGTAGCTTGATGTGCTGTCGTCTGTACATCTACATAGTAATTCTATTCTGACAAAGTGTCTTTGAGTCATTTATTATAAGTCTATGATCTGACAGAGCGTTGACGGAGTAACCCGTAGACAGAGAATGAAGGTTGGAATGAGGGATATCGCACATGAACTCGCCGCTAGAGGCACTAGTGCAGCGTGCCAGAGCGGGAGAAGTCATTTGATGATTTCCCATCCCAACAAAAAAAAGGTCTCCGAAATATTTTTAATTAGAATAATTTTGTGAATATTTTGCAAGACCTGAGATTAATAATAAATATCTTTTTTCTTACTGCTCCGCTATTCTTTTCTGATTAGTTTCGTTGCGGGACCCAAAACAGTTGAATCGTTTCTCCGGGACGCGTCGAGCTTCATTGCTCGGCGTTTTTCTGGCGGTCTCCACCTGTTTATTCTGGCTTTCAGGAGTTGCAGTGGGTAGGAAATGTGTGGTGGGTTTTGTCCCAAAAAAAAAAGAAAAAGAAAAAAAAAATGACCTGAGATTAAGTATGGCTAATATGAGTAACGGGTTAATGTTAGAGGCGGACCTAAGAGAAAGTGGCACAAATTACTCGGGTTACAGGAACAGTTATTACAGAGGCTGGTTTATTTAGTGTTTACAAACAGATTTTTAGGTTTTTTTAAATTTAAATGTAAACTTTATTGTCACGCCGTGAAGTGAGTTTATCATCTTCAGGACCTGGACAGGAAATTCTTCTGTAACAGGCCATTAATTTTTTAGATATGTAATTGACTTGTTGCCCCCCATACTTTCACCCGCATGTGTCTCGGTTCTCTGATATTAATGCGATAAGAAGTATCTTATATCATGCTATCAAAATGTCATTGATAGCCTAGTTACTGATAAAAAGTGCAAAACTCACATATGATAAAAAGGACAAGTCCGATTATCGTTTCGCTGTCACCTTTACACCTTAAAACACTACACTGGACTATGTTTCCTTTTTGGGCCCCGTAGTCAACTAGGAACTCTTATAGTTTCGTCGAGTCTGTCTGTCAAAAAAAAGTTTTATTATGCCCCTACACGTAATGTGGTAAAAGACCCCCCCCCCCCCTCTAACTTCTATGTATAAGCCTGTAAAGGCTTTTCGAAAAAACGTTTTGTATTTTTGAAAATTGTACAAAATTATTTTTGAGCTTAGTTTGTAATTTAAATGTATGTTTCAATTTTGTATAATTAATTTAAATGTATACAACTTTAGCCTTAGAAACTTGGAAGTTTCCACCACTAATGGTGGGAATTAATATACAGCATTTTTTTAAACTTTGTAATATTATGTACATACGGCTCCGCATAAATCTCACCCCCTACGATGTTTACGTGCGCGCCATCTCTGAGACATCAATAAAACAAGGTAAGGTATTCTAACTAGAAACAAAAGACTGACGGCGCTCGCGCTCATGCAAGCGACCGCTAGGTTATATCCATCGCATCTTCGTATTTACTTCGTGCATCTTACCTATACATATTTTTAAACTTCCAGACTTATCAGCAAATTTATCCGCTTAAGAAAGAATCGAACCTGGTTACTCACAAACCAAACTGTTATACAGCTGCGTCATTCAGTTGCTTAACAAAGTGGTGAAATTGATCGTTATGTTTATAAATCGTCCATCACTAGTATTATTTAATATTCTTATGGTATTTTTTAATATATTAATCCAATTTAGATTAATAAATATTTATTTACTGATAAAACTGATAATTTAGTTTTGATGATATCTCAAGAGAACCAACATGTTACACACGTTTGAAACAAACAGAACCACAATTTACATCTCTCGAGATTTTTCAAAACCTTACAAAAAACAATTAAGTAACTATTAAAAACTTAAGTATAAATTTAACTTGTGGGGTCAAAACTATACTAATAACGGAGTGGGTAACCTTCACTTTTTATTTTGCGATGTCATGTTTTACTCAATAAAATTATTAGCTTACCCTCAATCTTCTTCATTATCTATTTTATATAAAATCGACACGACCGACATGAACGATAACTTCATTGATGTCACAGAGATGGCGCGCATGTAACATTGTCGTATAATAACACTTATCAAAAGATGTCGCTTTTAGGGGGTGAGATTTCTCTGGAGCTGTATGTACCTAATTAACGCACACCCTCAAACACCACAATTAGAATATTATGTTGTAATTATAATAAATACACTGAATTTTTAATTTAACATGTACATGTATGCATTGTTATTTATTAAATTAGTTATACCAATTCTTGGAGAACGAAGACCTTAACGTTCTTGGAATAAGGCTTATTTCTTCTTTATTTTGTATTTTATGAATAAATTAATTAAAACTGCGATTTTTCAAATCTGTTAAACAACAGGATTAGTATGACAATAATTTCCGTCATTTAAATTATTTTTGGGATAAAAAATTACCTATATTAAAATCATATAAACCGATTCAAACGATTCTGAACAAAGTATTTTTAGGGTAAGTCAGGACTAGGGTGGAGGGAGGTGGGGGGCAAGTCAGATTTTTAGTGACGAACAAACTACACAAGCACATCTACATGAAACATTATTATTTGTATTATTATTTGTAGTGTAGTGTATAGGGCAAATAGACGCAAATGATCCTGTATAAGTCCCCGTTTATATTTTAACTAGCGGCCGCCAGCGACTTCGTTCGCGTGGTTTAGTTATACTCCGCTCCCAGTGGTCGCAGCGTGATGTTATAAAGTTAGCCTAAAGCCTTCCTGGATTGATGGGCTATCCAAAGCAAAAAGAATTTTTCGAATCGGACCCGTAGTTCCTGAGATTAGCGCGTTCAAACAAACAAACTCTTCAGCTTTATATATTAAGTATAGATATAGATTAGTATAGATGAGGGGCGTTCATACATCTGCGAGATTTCCAGGGGGGGCAGCTACCTCTACATGCCACCCCTGGGCACGACCTTCAAAATTGTGATTGACATTCATCTCCGATATATTTTTTATTTAAATGATCGATAAATCATACTCAAAAGAATAAGTACTGCTAAAGTGTCAACATGAATTTTGACTTTGATTTTTATCAAAGTCAAATTTCATGTTGACAGTTGTTATGTTCGCTGATTGTTCCTCACAAAGGGACATTTTTGTAGTTTGCATATAATTGCTTAGTTACACTGTGCCAACCAGTGTGGAGTCGGAGAGGGCATTCTCATTTCTCAGCAGCTAGGTAACTACATTGTAACGGACATTAGATGCCGGTTAGCAGATACGACCCTTGATAGAGTTGGTTTTTTGAAGATCACTCGTAACTACTTTTTAATCAACTTGAGCTATGCCTACTTTTATTTTAATGTTCAAGTTAAAGTGATATTTTTTTAATATATATATATTTAATAAATTATAAACTAGCGCTTCCCGCCTGATGGTAAGCAGTGACGCAATCGTTGATGGTAAAGCGCACTAGTTTTTTAAGAGCCTATTCACTCTAGCCTTGAAGACACTCAAATTGCAGTCCGACGGAAACACCGTCGCTGGCAAATTTTTCCATTCCCTCGATGTACGCGGTACAAAGGACGAGGCGAAACATTTCGTCCGGATCGTATTGGTGTTAACAACTTAAGGGTTCCACCCTTACGATGCTCGCCGTACGACGACGGGTCGTCCGATGGTGGAACGCATGCAATTCCTTTGCACACTCCCCAAAATGCATCCTATAATATTGAAATGTAATTGAATTTTTTAGTTCTAGAACATTCGACGGTTTCCACATGATCTTTTCCGTCGCCGTTAAATTATAGAACAGACAGAGCGTTGTCGGAGTTATAAAAAAAAAATATTTGAAAGAAAACTCAACTTATTAATAAAAGTTGTGTTTTCCTTCAAATAATATTTTGTTTTACTTAACTTCACTATCACGAATAAGCAGTTTTCGTTTTATTTAGTCATGTGATTTTGTTAAAACTAGACGAGATCCTGAAAGTTTGCGATCCCGCGATATTGATATTTCTAATCCCGAATTTACGATCTCGTGTTGGGATTGCATTCCGTATATCTTATAACCATATGCCTTTCACAACATTATAATTCCCGATTTATTGTAAGACAAAATAAGCCTATGGTACGCCAATAATTTCCACCGTGAAAACATCCGGTGCCGTCGATAGACTCCCGGCCTCGTACCGTAGATCACTATAGATGTTTGAAGACAGACACGTGGGCACCGTGCCTGTCAACAAACATCTATTACTATAGATTATAGAAATGGTTATAGAACAGACAGAGTATTGTCGGAGGTTTATCGATAGTAATCGATAAAACTCCGACAATACTCTCGTCTGTTCTATAACCATTTCTATAATCTAACGGCAACGGAAAAGATCATGAAAAAACCGTCGAATGATCTAGAACTAAAAAATTCAATTAAATTTGGCATCCACCGAACTACACTGGGCACGCATGGTTTATTATGGCCCACTCCCTCACACATAAGACATCCCTTCTGCTGAGACAGAAAAGGGACATGGCAAAGGGGATGCTATATACGGATTATGAGTCATGAATGCTTTGGCAGAAATGAATTTGGTAGAGAATCGTTTGTCTTGCTATGAGGTAGAATGTGGAGGGATGAAAAGAATATATTAGAGTTAAGGTTATAGCACACTTAAGCGACTCTGCTCCAACACCGCTACCACCCAACACCGCCCTAAACTAAGACGATTGCTCGCAGTCCTCGCGGTGAAAGCAAGCAGGCACCCAGCAGTTCGACCGCTCTAGTTTTTCGCGATTGACACAGTTGGCGATCGGTTTCTATTGAAGCAACTCGTATTTTTTACAATATCTTGATTCACAACGCGCGAACTAGCAATTATTGCACTTGAGGATGAAGAGAGAAGTAATCCATACTAATATTATAAATGCGAAAGTAACTCTGTCTGTCTGTCGGTCTGTCTGTCTGTTTGTCTGTCTGTCTGTCAGTTACGCTTTCCCGCTTAAACCTCTCAACCGATTTTGATGAAATTTGGCACAGACAATCTTTATCCCGGAAAAAATTGATGTTCCCGAGGGAAATCTAAAAGCGCGATATAACCGAACTCCACGCGGGCGAAGCTACCTTATTAACGCTTTTGTTATGGCTTATAAAAGTACATACAGTGTAACAGTTCTAATCTGTTTAATTGAAAGTCCTCGACGATAAAACATTTAAAGGCTTTGCTGATAAAAATGTTGAAATTATATGGCGAAAAAGAGTATTTTGGGTTATAAACTAATATTTAAAAGAGGTGAATAATGTGTGGCCCAGCACGGACAAAAATTTGGCAAAAAAAATCCTTCAGGATTTTCATTTCTCTGCACAAACTGCTGTTTGTGGGAAAATATCAATTTTAACATTATTTTTGTTTATGCAAAACCCAAACCACGTGTCCAGTATTTTTAAGTAAAGAATCTATGTGCAAAATTTCAAAAATATGTCATGAAAAACGACAAAGTTATGAGCTTGTTATCCCACTTGGTTGTCCCAACAAAAATATAGTCCACTCTCACGCTCAGTTTGGACGGGCGATCCGGGTGCATTGACCTATGGCGTCAGCTGAACGCGGGCATGCGCACGCGTAAGCTGCTTGGCGCGCTCAGTAACCACACTGCAACAATTTCTAAATGTATTTGTGAAAAAATATAACATGGTGTAAAAATGAATGGAATCGATTCAGTTGCTTATTCTGAACAAACTGTTTTCAGGTTTCGCATATACAATAAATAACGTTGTATATTTCGCACGTTTAGTGACAAGGGAACTAATAGTAAAAATACACATTTTATTTATCTCTTCATAATCAATAGATAATTTGGTTCTTCAAGGTAATGGAAACACTATCTTCTAACACGCGATGCAATGAATATGTTTTCAAAATAAATCGTATTTTGATATAATGTTTCATCTAATATTATACATAACATCGCGCATGTAGTTCTTGATGGCTTAGGCAGAAGTATTATGTAAAGGACAAAGGCGATTATATAAAATAAACTATATATTTAAATCAATTACATGACAGTGCACAATATATCTAGACAAGAGAGCGTTGACAAGTAAAGTCTCAGTAGACAAGAAGGTCTGTTATTTATTTAGTATAGGCGTCCATACTCCCAACAAGTCCCATGAAATAGAGGGAGATTCGTGTGACTCGTATTATCGTATATTGAATGCTTTCTTGTGGTTTCTTTTAGTATTTTACGAAGACCTTTGGCTTTGTTTTTGGATGGACACAACGAAAGTCATATCTATTGCCCATCTTCCTATAAAGACTGGAGAGTCTGTTCTCGAAGTTGTTGACAGTTGGACAAATGGACCGACGACTTGGTGTAACTGCGGTCGCGGGAAACCGCTGGATGTGGGAGGCGCAGGGCTGGTCGCCGTGGAGATCCTTGGGGGAGGCCTATGTTCAGCAGTGGACGTCTTTCGGCTGAAATTATGATGATGTTATCAGATCACAGTGGGTATTGGAGGACAACATAAGCCTGACAGCAGGTAGGTACCAGATACTTGATAAAATAAGAAATGGTCTACAGATCTAGTCTACAAGGTCTACAAAGTCTCACATTTACAAAACCTACATAAAAGAATCTATCGAAAGGACAAATAAAATATTAAAGATCATCATAACATTCACTAATAGTGAATTGAAGGTTGAATTGTCCTGTCTCTGTCCCCTGCCCTGTCCGATCCGTGAAGGTATTGTTAGGTATCGATAACTGATTTTACTAATGCCTACAAAGCCGTGCTAAACTTTAAAAAAAATCCCTCTAAAAAAATAAATATTATTTCGCTAAAGGTGGTAACTTAATACCTACATGTGCGGTAGGCAATACATGGGCGAGAAAAAGGGGAGCAAAGCACGCGGCATGTGGTCGCATCGCTCATAATAATACCTAAAAATGGTGTTGTCACCTTTTAAAAAAATACCAAATTTTGGGGAAGTTGGGATTAATTCGCGAAAAAAAAAATATTTCATAAAATTTCATATTTTATTTGGTCATGTGTTTACCTAACCTTTATTATCCTTATGGGTCGGACAGGGTTTTCTTTACATATTGTATAATGCCAAATAATAGAAAGATGGTCAAATGAGTATGTAAAAATGAACATCGTGATTTGAGAGCAGTTATTATACATTTACGCAGTTACATCTAACGTTAATGAGGTGCCAAGAATTGAACCTTGAGGCACCCATCTTTAATCGAGACCCAGAGAACGTCGCCCCGTTAGCTTTTATTTTTTACTGCCCCTTAAAGAAAAAGATTAGCAGCTTGTACACAAATTCCGTAATGGTGAAATATAAAGACAAGTGTCTTGTGGTCCACGCAGTCAAATTCTTTTAGAGAGGTCACAGAAAATGCCAGTTGATCTTGGGACTTCTCCCAGGATTTCAAAATGTGCCTGACCCATGTTACTCCAGCGTCCATCGTCGACTTATCTTTCGTGAAACCAAGTTGGATGACTATGCAAAATCCCATTGAGTTAAAATGTGACAATATCAAGTTTAACATGATTTTTTCATAAATTTTCTTTAATACTGGTAGCATAGATATGGGTCTATTATTATTTAGAGGGATTTAAGTTACTACCATACCGCTATCTAGTCATAATAATAAAAATAAATCGTTTATTAAGCAAATATTGTATTTTCTTAAAACTAAACTAAACCTACTTTCAAAGTTATTACTACAAGGGAAACATAATGTACTTATTTCAACTTGTGAACTCCACAGTCCAATAATTATTAAGTTACAGTTAACAACATTACACTAATTGCATACCTAATTGTGAAAAAATATTAAAATGTTTGTGTCTTTGTTCCGACTAATCTCTAAAATAGCTGGACTGATTTTTGTTTTGACTGCTAGATAGCGTATGATATGATGTCATAAGATCTAAATTTATTTAAGAATAAGGATTATATGCGCAAATAAAAGTAATCCGCAAAGACATTAAAATTACTTAAATCTCTTTGGTAATCCGTAACATTCACTTAGTTTTCTGATATGAACGTGAACAATCCGTCTGCACAGCTAGTGAAATATGTAGGTATGTTTTGACTAAAGCTGGCTTGTGAATTGTTGCTGTTTTGCTTTAAAGAAGCGTCGAACTACAATAGTTCATAACACATCAAATGCTAGCCTACTAACCCCATTTTGGGGTTACTATAGAATAGAGCCGCAGGCTTTTTACAAAAAGGGGGCGTGGGGAGGAAGCGGGGAGGCAGGAGAAATCCCACAAAAATTCCCCCTCCGCGGAAGCAAAAAGTACGAGAGATATAGCTATGCGAAGTTCTAAACTAACCTAACCTGTCACAGTCGTTCTGGGTGGTCTTAAAAAAAAACTAACTTTAACCTACCACCTTTCTGCCGTCTCAGTCGTTCTGATGGTCATAAAAAAAAACTAACCTAACCTAACCACCTAAAATTAAATACCTATTTAAAATGTACCTATTGTAATAATTAACTGTAAATTTACATATACATATAATGCATTCTTTTTAATGAAATATCTTCAAACATATTTTTTAAATACGAATAAGGATGGGAAAAACATAAAAACGCATTCCTTTTCACGGATCCAAAAATAATAATATAAAAAAATCAGGTGTGTCCGCGGGTGAAAACGTGTATAGGGGGGTTCTCCACCACCTCCTTCACCACCCCACACCCCAAATTTTTCGAAAATCGTGCGCCTCTATTCTATAATCAACCCCCCATTTTCTGTCATAATTAGAAATTAGTCGCGCAGTAGTAATTGTGCGGCTCTAGCGTGCTAAGTACGGAAGCATTTTCGAGACTGCTGGTAAATACCTTGGGTGTGTATATTTAAGTAGTACTTCTTAATTTATAAACATTACTTAGAGTTCAGAGCCTTTTAATCGTCAATAATGTATGGTAGTCGTGGTGGCCTAGTGGTTAAAACAGCAGCCTCTCAAGTATGAGTGTGCGGGTTCGATTCCAGGTCAGGCAAGTACCAATGTAACTTTTTTTAAGTTATATGTACTTTCTAAGTATATCTTGGACACCAATAACTGATTAAAAGGTGAAGGAAAACATCTTGAGGAAACCTGGACTTTAAGTCTCAAATCGCCAACCCGCATTGAACAAGCGTGGTGATTATGCTCAATCCTTCTCTGTATGAGAGGAGACCTGTGCCCAGCAGTGGGACGAAAAAAGGTTGATGATGATGATGATATTGAATAAATGGTTAAACAGTAATTTTTTAGAAGATGTAGAATATGACAATTCACCTGTAAAATTAGTATCCTGGGTTTAAAAACGATCTTTATTTGCTTGTATTGTTAGCTCAACCTTAGCGTAATAAGTCGCAGTTTACCCAAAATAATAGCAATAAATTGAAATTTACACTACTCATGACCGGGCGGAACTGCGGCGATATCAGTTGTTAAAGCCTCCCAGATTGTCGATCTGTAATACGTCGGCGGGTACTCCGCAGACCGTGCGCCCGCCGCCGCCACGCCGGCTGTCACATCACAGATTTATTCCGCAGTCCGCAGCCGCTGCACTCTGTCTACTGTTCGCTGCCAAACTGTTACGTGCCGTTTCATTGGTAGCATTGTCATATTCTAGAGTCATGGTTACATTGTGATACATTGGCAGTAATATAAAATTATATTTCAAAATGTCAGTAATTTTTCTAAAGCTGTTCGGTAAGTACACAATATTTTGTGTTTAAAATTCGCTGTATTATTTTTATTATCCATAGTATCTTATTCTATATCTACCGAGAATTCGGGATTCTCAAATTATTTTTATCAATGATAGTAGATATAATATTTACGCCGCTTGAGATTTTCCGTTTTGTATATAAATATGGTTAGTATTGTCAAGTGTACCTTGGCGAATACCTCCTCCAAACCGTCCCAAATAGCTCTATCCTTACAAGTTTACGGCACTACCTTTGTACGTCATCGCACCATTTTAAGGTCTACCCTTTCTTCTTTTTCATTGGCTACTAATTTGAAAATAGTTGGTGACCATCTTCTATCCATAGTTCTTTGAATATGATCTGACTATTCCCATTTCAGTGTCCGAACCTGTTTGACTGCATTTTGTTATTAGGTAGTGAAATTTTGATTTTAAATTCCAATTTGATCAAATAAAAAAAAAAAAATCATCTTGTATGCACTTTCTATGTATGTACATACACATGTTTAAGCTAATAAAATAATGTTATCTTATCTTAAATGTTAAATTCCTATTTCAAGATCATTTTTTTCATATCACCTTTTAAGATTGACTTTAAATTGTGAAAGTAGTAAAAATTCTTCTCTTTTATCACTGAGACCGTCCTTGTATATTGTATGTCACCCTGATATATTGAAGACCGTTTATAGTTATAAACATGATTATTAATATAACAAACAAAAATAAACAAACGTAGCTCGACAGGATTCAGTCGACAACACCGGCCTTAAAGTATCACCTAAGCCCGATTGCTTAGTCATGTCATCACTCATCACTTCATCAGACTCCGAACCGTAGTTAGGCATTGGCAGTAAGTTAAATATTAACATATAACGCTGTATTCTACGCATTCATTCTAAAACAAGTTTTTTTAATGTGACAGTTTCAACTTTAGTTATGCCCCAAACTTGCCTAAATCATGTTTTTAAAAAAAGAAAAAAGTATTCAAGGATTTAAGTTAGTAGATCCCACTTAAAATGAACCATCCCCAGTAAATGTTGTAAATGTTTTAATTGTTATTTTAGGACATGTATAAGCGCCCAGCAGCATTCATTAGAACATGGTTATCCTAAATTTCAAACGTCAAATTTCAGATGGCTTATTACGGGATCATTGCCTTCTTTTGATAAATAAAATGTAAACTCATTCATGTGTAATTTTTACTTCTACTAACATAACATATACAATCAGTTATCTGGCCTCGAAAATTTTCGTCAAAAAAAATATCCACGAGCACAGAAGAAAAATTATGCGAGCAACATTATCTCGCCAACACTACTTACTCGCACTAGTAATGGTAGATTTAACGTAGGGTTGGCACTTCGTGATAGTATAGAATATTTGGCCAATTCATAATTATAATGTAACCAAAAAGAGTTTTTTCAATTTAGAGGCTCTTTTCCCAAAAATAACCAGAATTGAAACAATACGAGGCATTAGCTGACCTACCTGAATCTCCGGAGCCTGCTCCTTTAAATACCTACTTCTTCCCCCACCATCCAGTTATACGTTACGCTTACTAGTTACGCGTGTGTTTAACACCTCGACTCGTACTTCTTCTGGTATTTCTGTTAACGACTTACAAATTTTGGGACCAAGTGCAAGAACCATTGTTTATTAGATAAGTTCATTTTAGACGCATACTGATCGCAATCTTAAACTGATACTGTGGCGTGATAATGAAGATAAAACTTTAAGGACACTTCGTCTAAATACAGTTACTTACGGGTTGGCTAGTGTTTCTGTTCTCACTAATCGTTCTCTTTGGTACATACTATACATAGGAGAAGAGTGTTCAGATTAGAAGATCAAAAAGACTAAAAAAACAAGCCAAGAGCGTGTCGGCCCACGCTCAGTGCAGTGTTCCGTAGTTTCCCGTCCGTCCAGCTTGTCCAGAAAAAAATCTTGCCTTTGGCATTAGAACTACCACAAAAGAGCAAGTCTTTAAATTCTAAAGCCGCTCTCTCGTCTCTTAATCCATTTATAAACGAAATTGGGATTCTTAGAGTCGGAGGGCGCATTGATTTATCTACTTACCAATATGATAAACATTATCCTATCTGGTTGCATTTCAGTCATCATTTAACAAAGTTAATATTCCAAAAAGATCCTCTACGCGTGTTGCACGTCGGTCCTCACCATATCCTCCGAACTATAAAAGAACGCATGCTGCATACAAGTGAGTTAGCTGTCGTCGTTTCAATGCTCGTATTATGCATAATATTATGGAAAACTTACCGGCAGATCGCGTTGAAGCTTTTTCTACGATAGGACCCGGTCCGTTTCTTATTATGAACAGCAAAGGATGAGGCCATAAAATAACCAATAGCTATCTGCGTATTTTTGTGTTGAAATTTCGTAACAGCAGCCAAAGAAATAAATTCTTTTCTAAATCCAATAGAGACTATTATCTAGTCTGCATTTTGTAAAGGTGTTGAATTCCGCTTCCCACCAGCATACGCTCCTCACTTTGGTAAGTTATGGAAAGCCGGGGACAAGTCCGCAAAAGCAACTTATACTGTGTACTTAAAAATGCTTATTGTTCAAGGAACTGAGTTCGTTGTCTACTCAGACAGAGGCGATACTTAATAGCAGACCATTATGCCCTTTAGTAGTTTCTATAGGTTCTAGGTATATACCTACTTAACTAAGTTCTGTAAAACGATTATAGCTGTTTCTCCTTTCTACCTATGCTTAATGCTGTTAGTAGCCTAGCCCGCACTTCAGAGTAGGTCTGCAGACTGTTGCATAACAGTGGTCATTTAATTGTCTCCACTTGGTTGAGACTTGGTCCTTGACCGTTATGAATAAAAATCCAAATAACCAGAACCCCTTGTCTAAATTATATCTGTAACCAAAATCAAACAATGTTTTCGTCTAAGTATACGGGAGTATTCAATTTTTATGTTTTTCTGTTGTTTACACAGATGTGGTTCCTGTCCGTTTTAACTTATGGATAATGTTGTTTACAAGTTGCTGGGTGGTGAACATGCTGCGTGTGAACATGAGTCTCAACCTCGTCGCCATGGTCCCACTTACATCTAACAACTCTACGTAAGTCTGATGATGAACTGATGTTCATCGTATTCTGTAAGCATCTTCTGCGTAACAGATATTAGCTGTTCTTGTGGTGTTCACTATAATCACATAGAGGGGCTTTGAGGTTTGACACACAGCTTAAAGGGCACATCTAGTCGCCACTCGGGATAGAGCAGGACTGTGTTGAGGTGGTGTGCTAGTACAGTAGATGGCGAATTCACATCATGTAAGAAATAGAAGGAGTGGTCAAGCATAATTGTTTTCGTATAGGTAATATTAATATCTAGGTACTTTGGGCTTTTTCAAAGCTGTTTGTCGGACATATTTGCATGTAAAGACGACAGCACATTAAGCTATACAATCTGTCAAATTTCTTTATTAGATTCTCAACTTTATCTCTAAAGCGTTACGGTTCAAAGAATATTGGGAATATTTGACAATTTCGGGTAGCTTATGTCAAAAACTGGTATTAGTAATGCGTATTTTGTTTTCTCAGATCGCAATCTGTGTGTGGCCCGAAAGATGACGCGGTGTCAAATGAAACTCTTCATCGAGTAGACGGTATTGATGTTGACGCGCCTCATATCAAGGTAGGTTAATATAATTTCTTTCGCTAATAATTTCTAGCATCTACGATCATCTCACAACATTATTGTTTGTTTTGTTTGTAATTAATGCTATTTAATTGAACCATTACAAATGATTGCGCTAGAAAATGGTTAACTACTTATAATAAAATTAAATGCTTAATTAAAATATACAGAGTGGTGCCAATACGACAATAAATTAAAACACATACCTGTTGGAGATGTAAACTTCGCCAATATCCAACCAAAGAGCATTGTAATTAGATACTTTTATAATTCTCTATATTGTCTGCGTGTGTCAACTGACTTCTCGTTGTCATGTGAACGATGGTGTCGTCTAATAAATAAATTCATTAAAACATCTCCTGGGTATAAGCCCCGCACGATGATATTGCGACGGAACCTTGTCACAATAACAGCTTTGTGACGTCATCTGTCACACAAAAGGACAGCTAGCAAAAGAATGTTAAATGCAAAATTATAGTTTATTAATTTTGCATTTAACATACTTTCGGGTTAAGGATTTATTTGTATTTTATAATTTTATTATACATGCACACTTTATACCTACTCATCCATATTCTGACAAATAAACTTTCATTATTAAAAATTTCAAGGAAATAATTCTTGTAGACGTAAGAAAAATATACTTATTCGTATATCTTTCTTATGTGTAAGTATATTAACTTTTGCTAACTACATTTCTGTTAATTTGTGAGCGGGAATTAAACCAGAGTACCAAATAACACCAGGATAGTATGTAAAAAAATGTTTATATATAATTCAATATAATCTTACCCTATTTATTCAATTTCACTCATACAGTCTTCCGAATCAGAACTGCTTTCTGTGTCTGTCGTTTCCGATTCACTGTCGTCTGCCGTATTTATGATAAATAACTCGTCAGTTATTCGATCTTTTTTCCAATATTCCTCTTCAAGCCGTTTAACATGATTGACTTCCTTTCGCCAGTCATCTGGAGTTATTGACGCCAACGCCTCCAATGTCAGAGCTTCAATGCGACTTTCCAACTGCTCCACATTTTTTTCTGACACCCTCATCTTTACCAGGTTCCAGATGTACTCAATGGGGTTGAGGTCGCAGTTGTAGGGTGGTAATCTAACGACCTCATGGCCATTGGCAGCTAAAAAATTGTCAATTTTATAATTTTTCGGTGGTCTGTGCCGTTTAATTAATAAATACAGTTCAGGTTTTGTACTGTCGTTGGGAAAGTCGATGTTGTGAGCTTGTAGCCACTCAACCATCAACTGTTTTTTATTGTTCATACTTGGTGGCCTATTCTCTTCCCTACTGTGATAAGGGGCGTTGTCCATCACAATTATGGAGTTGCGTGGTATGTTGGGTACTAATTTTTCTGTAAGCCACTTGGTGAAATTCTCAGCATTCATTTGATCATGGTAATCCCCCGTTTTGGTGTCTGCTTTAAACATTAAAAGGGCATTGTCAACAAAACCGCTTTCACTTCCCGCGTGAACTATTATCCATCGGCGGCCGGGGCTGTCGTTCCATCTCACTCCGACATCGGTTGCTGTTTGCCAACATTTTTTTACGGTGTAGTGTGCATGTATCCACGTTTCGTCGAGATAAATAACGGGTCTTTTGTTATTACCAAGCGAGTCATTTTCTTTCATACGTCGTAAATATTTAGCCCTCCACGCTTGAATTTGGGGTCTTTCAATTAGAGCCAGTCTTTTTTGGTAGCATCGTTTGAATTGGTAGCCTAAATCACATTTAATTATTTTTCTTAATGTAGTTTCACTACCGGTATAATTAAGGTCTACTTTTGAAGCTGCCAAGATTTTGCGCATTGTGGGTATTTCTCTCCTCACCGTATACATTGAATGTATAATATTTCTTAAAGCTGTTAAGGAAAACCCGTCGAAATATTCCTTCTTTTGTCTTTTTCCTTTAGTAGGAGTTCTCATTTTGCTGCCACTAGCTGTTGCCGACTCATGCTCTCGTCGCAATTTTGTCACAGTATTTTTTGCAACGCCTGTGGCACATGCCACACGCTTCGTGACTTTGGTAGAATTTTGCAAAATATTTTTAATAACTATCAGCTGTTGCTTCGGTATTAAAATGTCCTCAGTAGTGTCCGAAGCACTTTTTAAAGCACTGTTTATACTTTCAAGAACTAACTTACAGTCCTCTTTTTCTTTAACAAAATAATTGTCCACTTTAATTATAATTTCACGAGCACGACTGTGAATTAATTTCTTACTCATTTTAACGAGTAACAGCTAACAAAACTAAACAACAAAACTCAAGAACAACAATAAAACAAGATAACAAAAACAAAAAGCTAACAAAAATATTCGATGTGCGTAAGTGGGTAAGCGCGGACTGAACTTGCGAACGGTACTGACGGTGCGAGTACGCCTACGTCACCAAGATGGCCGCCGATCGCAATATCATCGTGCGGGGCTTATAATTACTTTTTTTTCCATCATAACCCAACAGGTTATGGGCCCAGGACGTTAGTCTCGCGTCGAAATTATTATTTTCGCGTGTTTTGGTGGAAATAAGTATTATTTCAAAATTTCACGTCAGTTACGTTTTTCAACAAAATGGCTTCAGGGGTTTCAGGATCTTCAGTGGGCATTCCAATAGACAAATTAAAAGGGATGGAGGATTATAATAATTGGAAATTTATTATGAAGATGATCCTAATACACGAAGACCTGTACGAAACCATTGAATCGGAAGATTGCAAAGATGAACGTAAGAAACAAAAGGCACTCGCGAAAATTTGTCTGTCTGTTGGACCGTCTGCTTTGCAGCATGTGCGCAACGCTAAAACTGCTTATGAAGCTTGGACATGTTTGCAAAAAGCTTATGAAGATAGGGGCCTATGCAGAAGACTAGGGTTGCTGAGATCGCTTTTTGGGGTGAAATTGAAGGAGATGGAAGGCATGCAAGCGTACATAACGAGAGTCACAGAGTTAGCACAACAATTGGCTGATATTGGTTCACCTTTAGATGATGAGTTTGTTGCTGTCATTTTATTAAGTGGGCTAACAAGCGATTTTGACCCACTAATAATGGCTCTAGAAAATTCTGACAGTAAGTTGACCAGTGAAGTCGTGAAGTCTAAACTGATGCTGGAACAGTTGCGTAGGGATGACAAAGAGGTACCAGATGTGAGCGCATTGGCTACAAAGAAAGTGTACAAGTGCTTCAGATGCAAGAAGGCAGGCCATATGAAAAAGGATTGTCCCATGAAGGGTTCATATTCTGTTGGAAAAGATAAGCCGAAGAAGGATAGCAGTACTCTTTTGACAGCATTGTCAGTGTATCCAAAACGTCAAATTTGGTATGTTGATTCCGGTTGTACAAACCATATGTGTAACAGCAAGGATCAGATGATGGACTTTGAGCGATCCAGGTCTACAGAGGTGAATGTGGCTAACGGAGAGAGCATATTTATGGAAGGAAAAGGCAGAGATTGTGTAAATTTAAAGAAATTTGGTTACAAAACAATAAGTAATGTGTATTATGTTCCTGCATTATCTACCAATTTGCTATCTGTAAGTGAATTGTCTAGAAAGGGATATAGGGTAATATTTACTTCTACAGAATGTAGGATTTTGGATGGAGGTAGGGTTGTAGCCACTGCTACATGTAACAACGGCCTATACGAATTGGATTGTTACAAAGCAGGCAAGCGACAGTCAGAGAGGGCCATGACTTCTTTCTGTGTGGATGGGGAACCGGATGCTGGCTTACAAGGTGGTCTGGAGGCGGCATGGGGCATCGGACAAAAAGTAAGTCAGGAGATTTGGCATCGGAGACTGGCACATCTCAACTCCAGAAGTATGAACCTAATGAAGAATGGATTAGTCACAGGTATGGATTATGATGTTTCTACTTTTAATCCTTGTGTTCCATGTATTGAGGGCAAACAACCTAAGCTGCCGTTCTCTAAGAAAAGTTATAGTAGGTCAAAGGAGCTATTAGGGCTTGTACATACGGATGTATGTGGCAGGTACCATCGCTAGGTGGGATGCGTTATTTTGTAACTTTTATAGATGATTTTTCTAGAAAAACATTTATTTATTTTCTAAAAAGGAAAGTTCAGGTTTTTGAAAAATTTAAATTATTTAAGGCTTTAGCCGAGAATCAGACGGGAAAGAAACTAAAGGTCCTTAAGAGTGACAATGGGGGTGAATATGTCAATCATGTTTTTCAAGAGTATCTAGAAAACTGTGGGGTAAAACATGAAACTACAATACCCAAATGCAGTTCACAGAACGGAGTTGCTGAGCGAGGCCACAGATGTATCATGGATAAGGTTAGGTGCATACTGCAGGACTCAGGGCTTGAAAAACATTTTTGGGCTGAGGCGGCAAACACAGCCGTGTACCTCAAGAATCGCTCACCCACCAAAGCCGTCATGGGACTAACTCCAGAGGAAGCGTGGACTTCAAAGAAGACAAACGTAGCACACTTACGTGTCTTTGGTTGTCTGGCATACGCTGTGTCTGATAAGTGTAGGAAACTAGATCCGAGAAGTAAGAAGTATGTATTTGTAGGATACTGTGATACTAGTAAGGGCTACAGATTAGTAGATCCTTCTTGTCCTAAGACTTGCATAAAGGCTAGGCACGTCGTATTTCTCGAGAATAGTTTCATAAACAAAAATGTGTCAAATGGTGATAAAGTGGTATCTGACAGTATTGGTATAATACCAATGGAAAATAGTACTATACCGTTGAATACTTCAGTGACTCCTGGTGAGTCAGGAGAGCAGTCGCTGGACACATCTGTCCCGTTGAGTGATGAAATGTCGGGTGACAGAAATCTTCGCAGGCAAACTGTATTTAGTCTGAATGAAACCGATGATTTTCAGGTCACAGACCACTCATCCGATCATAAATATATTCCAGGTTCCTCCAGCATTGATTCTGATGAGTCAGCAATGACATTTGAAGATGCTGATCAATCCGTTGAGTTTGCGGGGCTCGTGGGGACTACGGGGGACGATGACTTTCCAGTCACGGCAGAGCAGGCATTGAGTAGTGGTGAAGCTGCACACTGGCGTAAGGCAATGATAGATGAGTATGATTCGTTTATACAAAATAAGTGTTGGTCATTAGTAGATCTTCCTAAAGGGCATAAAGCTGTAAAGTGTAAATGGATCTTTACTAAAAAGAGGGGTTTAAATACTGAATTATTACGTTATAAAGCTCGCCTCGTAGCAAAAGGGTTTACGCAAAGGTATGGGGTAGACTACTATGAGACATTTTCACCGGTTGTTAGATACTCAACTATTAGGATTTTATTGGCCTTAGCTGCTCAGTATGATATGGTGATAGAACATCTTGATGTCAAAACGGCATTTTTAAACGGTGACTTAACAGAAATTGTTTATATGGAGCAACCTGAAGGCTTTATTGATAGGAAAAACAGGGAAAAAGTTTATTTGTTACATAAAGCAATTTATGGTCTAAAACAGGCAGCAAAAGCTTGGTATGAAAAGATAAACAATGTTTTAGTCAATAAATTAGGTTTTCGAAGGTTGTCTTCTGAACAATGTGTTTATGTCTATAATCAAGATGGAGAAATAGTTTTCATTGCTTTATATGTAGATGACATATTGTTGTTCTCGATTAAGAATTCTCGAAAACGAGACATTTTTAAGAAACAGCTTAAGGATGAATTTAAGATGAATGACTTGTGTCCAAGTAATCACATTTTAGGTATGAAAATTACCAGAAATTTAGATGGAAAGTTTACTTTGGATCAGTCGTCTTATATTAAGAAAATTTTAGATAAATTTAATATGTCAGATTGTAAACCATGTCAGACTCCAATGGAGGTTGAAATTAGAAAAGTCAGAAGATAATGACTATAATAACAACTATAGAAGTATTATAGGTTATGTAATGTATTTGGCAGTCTGTTCCAGGCCTGATATTGCTCATAGTGTATGCTACCTCAGTCAATTTAACAATTGTAATTCAGAAAGCCACTGGAAAGCAGCAAAAAGGGTACTGCGGTATTTAAAAGGGACTTCTGGGTATCATTTGTCTTTTGAAAAGGGTAATCTAGAGTTAGTGGGATATACAGATGCCGACTGGGGTGGAGATCAGTCAGATCGCAGGTCATACACGGGTTACTGTTTTTCTCTTAATAAATCTATTATATCTTGGGAGTGTCGTAAACAACGAACGGTAGCCTTGTCTAGTGCAGAGGCTGAGTACATGGCAATCTCTGACTCTTGCAAGGAGGGTTTGTTTTTACAAACGTTTATTCGGGAGTGTACTGGTGTTGAATGTAGCATAAGTTTATTCAATGACAATCAGTCAGCTCAAAAGATTTGTTGTAACACTCTATCCCATTCTAGAACAAAACACATAGATATAAGACATCATTTTGTCAAAGATTTAATTAACAAAAATGTTGTAAGTGTTAGTTATGTAAGTACTGAAGAAATGGTGGCAGATGTACTAACGAAGTCGTTATGTAAAGATAAACATATGAAGTGTATATCCAAGATGCTAAACATAAGCTAGGATATAGGTTGCGCTTTGATTATGTGTACATAACAGTATAGGTTCTTTGTTACGTGTTTTATTTATCTGCTGTAAACTATTTTTATTGTACTGTTTATATAATATTTATGTCAGAGGCACTATGTATAACAGAGTTGTTTTAATTAGACTTGTGGAAGTGGAGCCTACATGTAACTTAGGTTTCATGATTGTTTAATTTTCAATATAGTGTGTTCTTTGGATTAAGGCCTAGAACTTAGAAGGTTAGGTAACTGATATTGTCTTAGTTTAAGGCCTAGTGTTGGAGATGTAAACTTCGCCAATATCCAACCAAAGAGCATTGTAATTAGATACTTTTATAATTCTCTATATTGTCTGCGTGTGTCAACTGACTTCTCGTTGTCATGTGAACGATGGTGTCGTCTAATAAATAAATTCATTAAAACATCTCCTGGGTAATTACTTTTTTCCATCATAACCCAACAATACCATGCTGGTTCATAGGAATAATCCTGAACCATAGAAAAAAAAAGTGTGTGTGTCAGCTCCGACGCACGACTGGAGTTTACTCCTTAAGTACGAGAAAAAAAAAATATTAAAAAAATATATATAGGTATACAGTATGTTAAATAACAGAGGGCGTTTCCCTTAAACTCGTTAATATATATCATTAATAGATTAAAATAAAAATATCAGCATAGAAAAATAAGCATAAAAAATCCGAATAAAAAAAAATTCTAATTGGAAATAAATTTGAAACCTCCTGTTTTAAATCAAAATAGTAGTCGTCATGTATAAATAAATTGCGACGTTGCCGTCTTTCATGTTCACGTGTACAGTGTGTTTCTTTTACATGTCAATTTAAAATTTTTATTGAATATTTTCTTATTGGAAAAAATTTTAAAACATTTTGTTTTCGAATGGAAATATTTTTTTTAGCATATATGTATGCTATACTATTTCGGGTTAACGGGAACTCCCTCTGTTAGTTAACATACTGTATATTATTATTATTTTAAAAATTATTTATAAAATAAATCATAAAAATTAAAAAAAAATATAAATGCATATTTATGAAAATTTTAACCAATTTTAAGAAAGTTGATATTAAAAAAAAAATTTATAAACATTTTTTTTTAATTATTATAATTTTTTTTTTAATATAACATTATCTTAATAACTAAAAAAATATAGTTGTAAAAAGATAATAAAAAAATAAAGCACTAAAATAGTAACGCTTAAAATTCGTTACTCGTTAGTAGGTTTTACCCCTCGGATTTTTCTCATACCGGGCGCCTTATATATGAAAATCGATTCCTATGGAGTAAACTCCAAAAACTTAGCATCAAATATAAAAAAATGAAAATTTCAAACAAACTAAATCGCATAAAATTGCAAACGGAATAGAACATCTTTAAAATATTGATTCAATGACCTCCGATCAGCGGGCGACAGCGCGTTCCTGTATCGACTTGCTTTTTCGCGCCATTATTATTAAAGTTTAGTACCGCTGGATGCGGCGGTCATTAACCTGTAAGCGCTTCCTTACCAACATGTACATCATGTAGAAAATGTGAAAAATGAAAAATAATTTCCTGTGACTAACCTAATGGATATATTTATGTAATTTTTTTATGGGTAGACTGAGAATGTGTTGAGGTACACGATGTTAAATTTATTGTCGTATTGTCAGCACCACTCTGTATAAATATTATTTACCGTTGTTGTTGTGCTTAGGCCATACAAAGATGGTTCGTTGGTTCGTAGATGTGGATAAATTCTACACACAATGTATAAAACATAAGTTCTACTTATAAACAACTAGCGCAGCGTCGCGGCTTCGTACCGGTGAACTTTTTTTTTTAATTTTGGGATAAATAAAGATAATTTAATTTAACTTATAAGGTACCACTATTTGTTTAGTTATTTTGTTTTCTGTTTATGTAATGATGTTATGTTGACTTGGTTATGTTAGGTATGTGGTAATTGTTAAAACGGTACAACACCAATCACATTGATTAACATGGAGACAAAAATATAACTTAAAAACTAACATGTAACATACACGCTATAAAGGGTGTATCTGACATCGACGCACAAACGAGTACCATGGATCCAGTACATGATTCTGAACCCCCCAGTGGTGGAATTGTGGGTCGGATTTTTCCCGATTTAAAAAAAATAATATGCAGTTTTTTCACTTTAGACCGTTCATAATTGCTATACTTTCATAACCCAATAAGATTTTAAAGTAAAAATTAATAATTCGATAATTACACAAAAACGCCATTTGTGAACAATACTAGAAAAACTTCCTATCAGCTGATTTAATAGAGTTCGCACCAGGGGTCAACGTCATACCTACAAACACGTACGGCGGCACGCTTGCAACGTTCAAAAGCCGAGCCGACACTTTTACTTTGACACTGTTATTTCTGTAACCACTCATTAACGACATAAATGACTATCATAATTTTGTTAGTGGCATGCGGTGTAGCCTTTTCGCGAAGTTTGCGTTACGATGTCAGATACACCCTGTATAGCAGCCATAGGCTGGCCATCTATTTCATGGACTTGAACATCACTGGTGAAATTGGGGCGACTATATGTAGATATATCTCTGCCTAACTCTTCGAGGATTACAGGCGTAATGTTATGTGATTAGGTCAATATATTGTAATACGATTGATTTTGAAAATATATATTTTTTGCTTCGTGAACCTGTTTTAACAGAAGAGTTACCTTGCTTTGAAGAATTAAATGATATATTCATTTTTAAATAAAGAGAGAAATAAAAATAAATATGTATATTTTTTATGACCAAACGTGCTTAAAAATATTTATTTTTCTTACTCGATTGTCTGTACAAGTAAATTGGAAATCCAATGAAACTTGAGGTACATTTGAAGGAAAGCCTCCAGTCCTAGGTGATCTGCTAACAGATGGCCTTACTAAGAGGAAAGAATCCGAGGATACAAAGTTAATCAAAGTAACTTTGTAGTAAGACTGTTCTTTTCAATTGATAACAGATTCGAAGTGCGACTTTCGACTGGTCTGGGGAGCAACAAGCTCTGATCCTCGGGTCGTACTTCTGGTTCTACTCTCTGACGTCAATGGCTGGTGGCATGGCCGCTGAGCGGTGGGGCCCGCGTTACGTGGTGCTCATCGCCTCCTTCGCCAGCGCCATTTTGACAGCATTAAGTCCGCTCGCTGCAAACTTTGGCTACATTGCTCTAGTTGTTATTAGAGTTTTATTAGGTGGTTTTGGGGTAAGTTGATAT
Source organism: Sesamia nonagrioides (assembly GCA_017933935.1). Classification (NCBI taxonomy): domain Eukaryota; kingdom Metazoa; phylum Arthropoda; class Insecta; order Lepidoptera; family Noctuidae; genus Sesamia; species Sesamia nonagrioides. Next base: position 35,701 of record JADWQK010001335.1, on the reverse strand, counting down.
TGTAATTTTGTGTACTATTCTGGAATTATCTGACTAGTTCATAATGTTTTTAAACTTTTAGTAAGAAATTAGGTAGATCTCAAGTTTTTAAGTTATTTACCATGGTCAAAACAGATAGATATTAATAGTTTGTGCTACTTTCCAGGGTTTCGTATATCCAGCACTTCACGTGCAAGTAGCAAGATGGGCGCCACCGGCAGAAAAAGGCAAGTTTATAAGTGCTTTGATGGGAGGAACTCTGGGCACAGTCCTCACATGGTCTCTTACCGGACCCCTCATGGAAAAGTATGGATGGGAATCAGCTTTCTACATGCCAGCTGCACTAACATTGGTCTGGTGCTACTTCTGGTGGTACCTTGTGGCCGACTCACCAGCGGAACATCCCAGGATAACAGACGCGGAGAAGAATTACATTCTAGACGCATTAGAAAACAGGGTCAAAAAATCAAAGGTGAGATACTATATGCACTAGCGTTATCATGTTAACCTAAGGTAGTAAATGACGATCGTGTGAAGAAGATATATTAGGAACTAGCTGTTGCCCGCGACTCCGTTCGCGTGGACTTTAGTTTACAGCGCGCGATGGTTCCCGTTTCCGTGGGAATGCTAAGATAAATGTATACATTACTGCAAGGTTTCCTTAAAATCCATTCAGTAGTTTTTACGTCAGCAACAAACATTCAAACATCCTGACAAAGTTTCGCGTTTATAATATTAGTAGGATTTAATTTTACCGGGTTTAAAGGCTAGCAAAGGAAAGAAGCATCAAATATCATACTTTTAATTATTTTGCGTTGATTGGTGTTTTGGATATGCTTAGGATGTTATGAAAATAAGGGTTATAAATTATTATGCTTGATAAAATATGAGCACATTTAAGTATATACGGTTTTATAAACAACGTTTTATGTTTTGCTATCTTTTGCTAAAACATAAAGATTTTCTGGATTTGATACTACACGTGAGCATGCCACATAGAGTTGCCCATGAGAAAAGCATGTTGTTTCTAAATAAACTCCTGCAACTTTAAGCGTCTGACCTTGGGCTTTGTTAATTCTTATAGTAAATGCTGCTTTCAGAGGGAAATGCTTTTAAATTGAAATGGCAAATCAGTCGGGCCGATGGGAATACGGGGAATCAAGACATTTTGTCATTTTGCCATTCCAGTCATAATTGTAGCCTTTACAATATTGTGACCCAAATATGTTATTTGTAGCATTATTTAACATACCGAGTCCATTACACAGCGTTGCAGCGTCAAGATTCCTCATTAATAGGACAGAAACAACAATTTTTAGTAGCAACTTATGGGATGGCACTCCTGATAATTCTAAAGAGTTGAAATTCTATAGGGTATGATGTAACGTATTCAGTGTCCATAAAATTGTCCACTCAGAGGTATTCGACAACATTTCCCTGAACATTTAACATAATTTGTTCATTTATTTTATTAACTATTTCATTAGTCGGCGCCAAAATTGCCCTTTCGCATAGCCATTCTCGGTTGGCCATATTTCAACATTGTTGGCAACATTTTGAATTATTGCTCAGTTGACATTTAGTAAGCGCCTGTTAAAATAATGGGAGCAATATGAACGTCCGCGTATTCTCCCGTTTTCGCAACATTTTTTGGTACTGCTACGACAGCAGGTCAAATCAGCAAGCAAGCCAAAACTGTCAGATATTCCCAAACAACCTTGAGTCTTAATGCTTCTGAGATAAAGTTGAAAATCAGATAAAGAAATCTGATAGATTGTAGTAGCTTGATGTGCTGTCGTGTGTACGACAGTGTTATAACTTATTTGTGTTTTATTGCTTTCAGAGATTGCCGCCGTTCAAAAGTATTGTTTCCTCGTTCCCGTTCCTAGCAATGATTATTCTGCACTACGGAAATCATTGGGGCTTGTACTTTATCATGACAGTTGGACCTAAATTTGTTTCAAGTGTCCTAGGCTTTGAATTATCGGCCGCAGGAGTAATATCTGCTCTTCCGTATCTTGCCAGATTGTTGTTTGCTACGATGTTCGGAGTGGTGGGGGACTTCATCTTGGCAAGAAAACTGATGTCGACGACACTTATAAGGAAATTCTTCTGTCTGTTCTCGCACATCCTTCCCGGGGTCTTGCTAGTGTGGCTGGTATACACTGGATGCTATACAGCACTGTCAGTGTCGCTGATCACAATGTCAATGGGGTTCAACGGTGCAGCAACATTGACTAACCTACAGAACCATCAAGACCTGGCACCGAACTATGCCGGGACCTTGTACGGAATCGCTAATTGTATCGGCAATACTTCCGGATTTATCTCACCAATGATTACAGCATACTTTACACGCTCAGAAGTAGGTATCTAAACGCAAAAAATAAATAAGTAATACAACTAAACCTAAGTGAATAAGCTCCTTAGGTATTTCGCAAATTATGTAGAATTTCGAACAGATTCCTACTTTTCAATATTGAATTATACTTAAATGAATAAAATCAAAAACTTTCCCACATTATTACTTAAGCATTTTTATAGAACTTCGCTTTATTTTTTATGAAAAATGCAAAACACACTGACCAAGCCAAATAGAAACAAAAGTATGTGATAAAACCTTTTAGATATTAATGGTAAAAATTCCACTTACAGAATAGTTTCCAGAGTTGGCGTCCCGTCTTCTTCGTGGGGGCATCAGTTTACATTTTGTCCGGTCTCTTTTTCATATTCTTTGGAACCGGTAATACACAAGCATGGAACTTTTCTGACGATGAGAAGGTTTTAAAGGAAGACAAAGCAAATGGAGACCTCAGGGAAATGAATAGTTCGTCTATCAAACTTGGTGACACGAAAGAAGTAAAAGAAACTCCTCCAAACGTAGCCTAATAAATGAGATTGTTAATATTACTTATTGAGTGAGACTGGCAATATTATAAGCGATGTATTTTAATCCCGAACATCTGCATGATATCAATGCAACAGGTGTACTGCAAGTAGGTATGTGATAATAGAATTACTTGGTAGCTGTGGACGGTACTTTAACAAATATCGGAATTATAAATAAAATATGTATGTTTTTTTTTTTGTTCTGGATGGGAATTCATCAAATGACCTCTTCCGCTCTGGGCGGAGCAGAAAGGGCGTGTCAGACTTTTACTGACTTGACTGGGTTGTTTTCAACTTTGGGGCCAAAAACGTAGCAATTTCATGAATTTAAACTTTTTTAATTTTCTTCTTATTTTTGTATTTGGGTAAGTTTCGAATAAGAAATTCATCATAGTAATCAAATCAACCACTCATTTATTGCAATAATTCGCCGAAATACAATAATTTCAGTGACACAAATGAGTCACATAGTTAGTCAAATGATATTTTGTAAAATGCTATTGAGATACTTGGTTACACTAATGATAATACTATTTTGGAAAATAATCTTGACAGTTATTTATAACTAGCTTTCCGCCCGCGGCTTCGCCCGCGTGGAGTTCGGTTATATCGAGCTTTTTAGATTTCCCTCGGGAACACCAAATTTTTCCGGGATAAAAGGTAGCCTATGTTCTTTCTCAGGGTCTAAAGATTGCCTGTGCCAAATTTCATCAAAATCGGTTGAGAGGTTTAAGCAGGAAAGCGTAACAGACAGACAGACAGACAGAGTTACTTTCACATTTATAATATTAGTATGGATGAATGTTATAGAAGTGTCAATCCATACTAATATTATAAATGCAAAAGTAACTCTGTCTGTCTGTCTGTCGGTCGGTCTGTCTGTCTGTCTGTCTGTCTGTCTGTCTGTTACGCTTTCCCGCTTAAACCTCTCAAATGATTTTGATGAAATTTGGCACAGACAATCTTTAAACCCTGAGAAAGAACATAGGCTACCTTTTATCCCGGAATAATTTGATGTTCCCGAGGGAAATCTAAAAAGCGCGATCTAGCCAAACTCCACGCGGGCGTAGCCGCGGGCGGAAAGCTAGTAGGCTATAAAAATCCGCTATGGCCAATAGGAGGAGAGCAGGAACAAAAAATGTTGCGAAAACGGGAGCAAACGCGGACGTACATATTGCATCTATTATTTTAACAGGCGCTTAATTTATATCAACTAAGCTCTTTCGGTTCGAAGCTTACGCGGGTAAAACCGCGAGGCACAGCTAGTAAAATATAAAACATTTAATATAATCATCGATCATATTTTACCCAATATAACTGACGGAAGTCATGTCTAATGCCCATGTTGTACCGACTCCTATAAAGATTGGAGACTCTGTTCTCGAAGTTGTTGACAGTTACATATTATACCTGGGACAAACTATCCGGTTAGGAAGGTCCAACTTCGAGAATGAGGTCAATCGTCGAATCCAACTCGGCTGGGCTGCTTTCGAAAAGCTACGTAGAATCTTATCGTCCGAAATACCGCATTGTCACAAGTTATAAACCAGTGTGTACCTATTGCCAGTGATGACTTATGGTATTGAAACGTGGTCGCTAACAATTACTCAAAGGGAAATGGAGAGGGCTATGCTTGGGGTTTCACTGTATGGTCGAATCAGGAATGAGGAGATCCGCAGAAGAACGACAGTAACATAGCCCGAAGAAATGCAACACTAAAGTGGCAGTGGGCACATTGCCCGTAGGACCGATGCCCGCTGGGGTCGACGGGTTCTCGTGTGGCAACCACGCACTGGAAGACCCAGTGTGGGCAGGTCCCCGACAAGGTGGACCGGCGACCTAGTGAAGGTCGCGGGAAACCGATGCGGGAGGCGCGCGACCGGTCGTCGTGGAGACCCTTGGGGGAGGCCTATGTCCAGCAGTGGACGTCTTTCGGCTGAAATAATGATGATGATGATGAGACACGCTTTTGTTTTCACGGCGTTGAATGCAACAAGATTGGTTTCGTTCGCCCTATTCCGAGACTGCCTGTAGTGCAACATTCGTACGCTCTACGATTGGCTCTCTTTCGGACCGGATTGCTTCCTTACTAGCCCGAGCACCCGGCAGGGTCTCTCCACGACAGTGCTTTCATCTGCATAGGTAGGTACCCATAGATACTGGGAATAAGCAGATCTACATGCCAGCACGCAGCCCGGATCTTAATCCCATTGAGTATGTTTGGGACAATTTAAAAAGAGCTGTATATGCAAGAAATCCTGTGCTAACGACAGTGGCAGCACTAAGAACATCACTTTCAGAAGAATGGGACAATATTCCGCAAAATCTTTTATTAACCCTAATAAAATCTATGCGGCACCGATTATAATCCGTAACAAGGTCATGTGGAGGTAATACACCTTATTAAAATATAAATAAACCACTGCATAAAGTTTGTGTCTATTTTTAAAACCAATTTTTTTATTAAACCAATTTTCCTTAAATTTCTGTTTTTTCTTCAAAAAAGTCATAAGGTCATTTCCAGTACACAAACTCAAACTTAGGGATATGACCCTACGCTGTTTTAAAGTTCACGAACCAATCCAGAGGTTTCAATTTAAATCTGTATAGAAAGTTTGCATAATTGGTTAAAACATTTATTTCAAAGTCGTCTATTACTTTGCTGCAGTTTATAAGTCCGTCAGTGTATTACAAAATAAAAAGATAACATTCCAATTTCCATTACAGATTTTTAAATAAAAAAGAAATTTGAGCTTGTTTATAAATATTTGCTTGTTTATTTATAAATGCGCAATGTAAACAATCCTCATTTTAATCTTAAAATCGTTTAGTGGGTATTTTTGAAACTTCTAGTAGATAAAAAGAAACAGTAACATGATTACATACCTGTTTTAGCAACTGTTCAAGCATAAATATCATCCATATTTGATAAAATTTGTTCAACTTGGTGTACTAACAAACATTGATGATAAACTGTAAAAATAATTTCCCGAGCTGTGGAGCTTTTTTTTTTGATTTGGCACCTTGAGAGGTCGTGACTACTTAACCGGACTATCCTGTGGCTGCCTTAAATGAATTTAAAGCCTCCAGCCAGGGCAACTAAAACTAAGCGACTACACGCTAAGGGCACCCACTGTGGGGTACGAACCTCGGCTTAGAGCGACGCTAGAGAGAACAGCAAGGGACGGCTGGATCGAATATTATTTTAATTCGGTGTAATGACCGCGGCGTTTCCTAGTACTAGCTCTGAGAAGAAACGTCCGAAACAAACTCAGAGGTCATAGTTGGGAATTTATTTAAACTGGTTCAGCTGCGGCGCGGGCTGGCCTTCGTCGACAAGAGCGTATTGGCCTCTTGGAGGAGGGGTTATGGGGTCATCGGAGTCTGTGAGGGCATGCCGTGGACGGCGAAGCTTGAAGATGGTGGAGGGGGTATAGTTAGCAGCCGCTGCTATCAGGGGATTGCGGTGCTTGGCGGCAGTGTCAAAGAAGCGTTTGGAAAGACGTTTCATGAACTGCTGGACGGTGGGGATTTTGAGATCAAGGTGGAGGATCTTATTACGGACGAACCAAGGGGCATTTGTGGCTTTACGGAGGAAACGGTTTTGGACTACTTGCATCCTATGGATATGACGCGTCTTGGCATGTGCGAAGACTGGACAAGCGTATGTCATAATCGGGCGTATGCATGCTGTGTACAAGCGCAATTTGCACTTGAGTGACAGTTTGCTACACGAGTTGAGGACGGGGTGGAGTCGACCCAGAGTGAAGGCGGCGTGTGAGCGGACCGTCTCAGTGTGCTCTGAGAAGTTGAGGTTGCGGTCGAGAATGTGAGGTATTTGGCTTGCTTCTCCCAAGGGATCGGCTTGCCAGCCATGGTGATGGGTCGTGGAGGGGTGACATTGAGTCGCGGTCTCGTGTAGAGTACCGCTTGACTTTTTGGAGGGTTGACTTCGATCCTCCATTTCTTAAACCAGTCAGCGAGATTGTTGACCGCGGTTTGAAGATGGAGGCGAATCCAGTCTGGACTGCGTCCCGAGCAGTAGATGGCTGTGTCGTCTGCGAACAGAGCGAGTTGAGCCTTACTGCTTTTCGGGATATCGCTAGTAAAAAGCGTGAAAATGAGTGGGGCTAGTACAGAGCCCTGGGGAACACCTGCACGGATGGGGCGGGGGGAGGAGAGCGCTCCTTCAATTTTATAGCGAAAGGTGCGGTTTGACAAAAAGTCCCGTAAGATGAGGACGAGACGATCAGGCACACGCACACCGAGTTGCTACAGCTCATAGATTAAGCCGTTGTGCCAGACTTTGTCTAACGCCTTCGCTATGTCGAAAAAAACTACGCCTGTATACATACCACGCAGGAACCCTGCGTGTATATGTTCAGTAATACGTATGTATAATCTATTGCGGACAGGGGTGTTGGGTACGGAACCCGAATTGCTCGTTTGGAATAAGGCCCTTGTTCTCGGCGTAGGCTCTGAGACGCTTTTATATAAGCCTCTCATAAATCTTACCGAGAACTTTGAGTAAGCTGATGGGACGGTAGCTAGAGGGTTCGGCTTTAGGCTTACCGGGCTTGGGAATGCCTATGACTGTGGCTTCTTTCCACGTTTGTGGGAAAATGTTATTCCCCATTGCACCATTGAGGATGGTGGTCAAGAGGATGTTTAGATGAGCTCGGAAGAGGCGGACCACTCTGTTGGTGATGCCGTCAGAGCCGGGCGCTCAAGGGCGGATCCAGGGGGGTCATGGGGGTCATGACCCCCCCCTGGGCTGGGTCCAGGAGCACCCAGCACAGGAGGATTTTATTTAAGTACTTTCATATTTAATCAATTTATTTAATACATAGGTACTTTGTTTGACGGCAAACGCATTATTCGGGAACGAACGCTTCCAAAATTTGAATTCTACCGCACTACCGCCGCCACGGCCGCCAACATTCAAATGTAACATTTCGTATGTTATTTACACGCACTTTTTTTATTAATCAGTTTCTTCATTATGCCAGTGTGTGTGTGTGTGTGTGTGTTCAAACTCAAATATTATTGTTGTAATGTTCTTAAAGCACCTCGTAGGTAGGTAAGTAGGTGCGTACTTACTGATCGAGGGGGATTTATATACGGACGACAGCAGGTCAAGCTATCGGAAACTGTCAAATATTCCCAATCAACTTTGAGCCTTCATATCTTAGCAATAAGGTTGACGTCTGTACATTCTTCTTCCTCTGCCTCTTCAATCCTGAAGGTTGGCCGTCAGCTTCCCGCGAGACGAAACAGTTTTTCGACGGGAGTAATGCCGGTCCACTCCCTGATCTTTCGCAGCCACGACTTTCTCTCTCGTCCAGCGCGCCTCTTTCCTTCTACCTTGCCCATCATAATGAGTTGGAGTAGCGTATATCTATCGTGTCGCAGCACCTGGCCGAGATAATCTATTTTGCGTTTCTTTATGGTGGGCAACAACATTCGAGGCATTCGAACACGCAGAAGGACGGTGTCATTTCTGACCTTTTGGGTCCAGCTTATGCGCAGCATACGACGGTAGCACCACATTTTAAAAGCCTGCAAGCGTCGTGTAGTGTCCTCTTTGAGAATCCATGCTTCGCAGCCGTATATGAAGACAGGCCATACACAGCACAACAGTAACCTGACACGGAGCTTTATATGGAGTTTACGACAGCACAAATCTTTATTCATTTTATTAAAAGATGCTCGGGCAAGTTCTTTGTCATTTCTTGATCGGACTCCCATGCTTCATCTACCCAAGCACCGAGATACTTGTACTGTAGTACCCGCTCAAGTTGTTTACCTGTCACCGATATGCTAGGGCGTAAGTCTGGGTTTCTAGAGACCACCATAAATTTTGTCTTGCTGATGTTCATCAACGGACCGGCCTTCTCGCTGCACTAATTGACTTTATCTACAATGGTTTGCAAGTCTTGTTCAGAGGATGTAATGAGAACAGTGTCATCCACATAACGCAGGTTATTAACGACCTTGCAGTTGATCTTCACTCCGGCTTCCAGACCTTCAAGAGCCCACGACATCACTGTGTCGGAATAAATATTGAAGAGCAACGGAGACACAACACAGGCCTGCCGAACTCCAGGATAAATCTTGATTTCCTCGGTCTCCTCATTTTCAACTCTGATTGTAGCTACTTCTCTAGTAGTAGTATCGAGGTTCTCGTATAGATTATGGATAATCCTGAAGTCCTTGCCATCGAGTCCAATATCTGTTAATAGACCCAGGAGGTGCTGGTGCTTAACCCGGTCGATTGCCTTTTCATAATCTATGAAGCACAGCAGAACGTCGGTTTGCATATCCCTGCATTTTTGTACGAGAACGTTGAGGGCAAAAAGAGCTTCACGAAAACCGACACCAGAGCGAAATCCGAATTGACTATTTCCCAGTTGTTCATCACATTTCGGTCTTACTGGGTGAGCGATTTTAAAGGTCCTAAGCTACGTAAGTCTAAGGTCTAAGCGTTGTTTTTTTGTTTCCTGGTTTGAAAAACCTAATGGATGTCCGCCGCCCCGGGGCGGGCGACGATGTCTGTCAGACCCTTACTGACTAAAAACCACGCCGGCGTTCCATCTCACATCTACACCGGGGGTTACGAGAACGAACACTGCTTCCGCTACCCCCGATTGGTGCTGGCCCGCCACTGTGGGCCACTGAGTGAGGTGTACGACTCCTCTCGTGACGTCTAAGAGTGGCGCGCGTGGAACACTTCGCGCCTCCACCTCGGGTCCTGATGTTTAGGGGGCGACAGATGTCCCCGAGTCTGTCGGCCCTGGACCCATTTAGGGGAACTAGAAGAGGGCGTTAACCGCCCTCCGCCGATGCCCGGTGCGCCTGCTGTGGGTCGGGTGAGAGGACGAGATCTCCCTCTCCCTTTCCGCAGCCTCCTTCTGCAAGACGAGTGTTTCGCAGAAGGAAACCACCGCATCCCAGGACTCTTCACTGCCGACCATCGACAGCGACAGGTCACTGCCTATTTCAGAGATGAGGGCACGGCGCAACTCCTTCGCGCGCGGCACACTCCGCCAGCGTATGTCGTGTCCTCCCGACAGTCGACGCAGTAGTGCCACCGGGAGTCCAGCTCCCTGTTTATGCGACACAGGTACTTTCCGAAGCAATCATGCCCCGAAAGTACCTGTGTCATCCGAAACGTCAGGTAGCCCTGCGTTTTCCCGAGCCAGTCCGCCAATAACGGGCGGATCGCCACGATGATGAGGAGGCGGTAGGGCGTGAAAGCCTATCCCGCCATTGTGCCACCAGGCCCTCTCGGAGCTGCGACCGACGCTGCTCGAGCCGACGCAGCATAGGCCGTTCACCCCGCTCCTGCGCCTCCTTACGCCACCGGTCCAGTGACGCGAGGATTTTCGCCTCCAGCTCCCAAGGCGAGCATCCAGCCAGTAGTCAGGCCGCCTCACAGGAGATCGTGCGATACTCATGTATGACTCTGATATCCATCGCTCTCTGCGGTTGTCGCAGTACAGCGATACTGCCGGCTGTCAAGTCAGAGGCCCACACTGGGGCCTCATACAGGGCCATCGATCGCACGATTCCCATGTAGAGCCGCATGCATGCGGCGCTCGGGCCCCCCAGATTGGGAAGCAACGCTGAAAGCGCCCCAGCCGCCCTCAACAACTTGGGCGCCAGCCGCCGGAAGTGGGGACCGAAGTCCCACCGGCTGTCGAGCACCAATCCCAGGTACTTCTTGGTGGACTCGACAGCGATTCGAACCCCCCCGACCACCATATGTGAGCCGGGTGGAGGCGCCCGCCAGGGACCGTGAAACCATGGCCTCCGACATATTAAGGGCCACCTCCAGGTCTAGGCGACGTACCCACCACCTGTGATACCGCAGCCGTCACCAGCAACGTTACTTCCCTGAGCGAGCTCCCCCGGGCGGTGACCAGCGTGTCGTTCGCATAACACGTCAGGTCTCCCGCCAGTCTGAGCTTGCCTCTCAGCACCCAGAGGTACACACGTCGTCTACGTTACAAAAAATCAAAGCATAGCAAAGAGCTTCAATGGTTGAAGAACGTCACACTGGACTGACACTTCTCCACGCCCATAAAAACTTACCCATTCAGTAGATGAAATGATAACATGTTTCGGCAGAAGATGTAAAAGAAAAATTGATTTCGTTATTTAATTAGGTGTTTTTAAGTTCAGTACTTATTACTTATTAATAAAATACCTTCTTTTTAATTGTATCTATTATTATCAGTTTAATTAAAACTTCTTATGACTTGACAACGACTATGTGACCCCCCCCTGGTGCCAAAGCTGGATCCGCCCTTGGGCGCTTTCCTGGGCTGAAGACCTTTGATGATGTCCTGCACTTCATCTGGAGTGATGGGAGGCAGGGGATCTTCAGAGTCGTCAACGGGCGGGAGGGAGGTTCTACGTTCGACTTCAACATCAACCTCAAGGAGATGAGCTTGGTCTACTGGTAGGAGGCTGGGGGAGCACTGGGCTTCTAGGCAGGAAGCAAGGCCTTCAGCCTTGTCATCGTATTTGAAGACGATGGTATTATCAGGGTGAACCAGGGGAGGTATGGTGGCTACTTCTTTGGATTTTAATTTCCTCTGAAGTTCCCAGAAGGCTAGGTGAGACGGCTCTAACTCGTCCAGCAACTTATCCCAGCCAGCTTCACGCCACTCCGATATGCGTCTTTTTACAATTCTCTGTAAATATATATGGACGGACAAATAAATATATACGGACAAATCATACAGATTGAGCTAGCCCCAAAGTAAGTTCGAAAGTTGTGTTATGGGATACTAACTCAACGATACTATATTTATAATAGATACATATATAGATAAACATCCAAGACCCAGGCCAATCAGGAAAAGATCGTTTTCCATCATAACCTGGCCGGGGATCGAACCCGGGGCCTCCACGTCGCAGGTAGGCGTGTTGACCGCTGCGCCACGGAGGACGACAAAGACGACGGACGAAATAGCGCCTATGGGCTTTGTTAGCTTCGCAGGGGAAGTTGCTGTAGGCACGGACCGCCGCGTTCTTCTCGGTCAGCAGTTCACGCAAGTCAGCAGGGAGTTTCCAGCGACAGTCTTCTGTCACTGTGACCCCCCTTGAACAGTCGTCCAGGACTGCCTGTACGTGATCCGTGAACGAGTCGATCGCGGCTGTCGTGTCGTGTTATGTGTAGAGTCGAGGCGTGCAGGTATGGAGTCCAAGTGGGGAGATGTGGTGGATTTCAGCCGATTGCTTACTTTCCTCCAGTCCGTTACCACTTTCGTCTGGGGTGCTTGACCTGGGTCTGCGAGGCCAGTACGGGGCGCCAGTCTGATGATGACTGGGCGATGGTCAGACGATAGCTCTGGTAGTGCTTTTATAGAGTCTAACCGTAGGTTGACGTTCTTTAGAAGTGCTATGTCGAGGACGTCTGGGGTGTCGGGGTCATAGGGGAAGTAAGTGGGGTTCATAGGGCCCACGACATCGAAGTTCAATTGAGTGGAGAGGTCAAACAGGAGTCTGCATGTGGAATTAATCCTGGTGCTATTCCAGGCTGTGTGTTTGGCATTGAGGTCACCCACTATTATAACGGAGTCACTCATACCAAGAAGTAGGGCGATGTCGTCTGCTAGGAGTTGATGATTCTCTGCAGAGGAGCTGGGTGGAAGGTAGGCCGACACTATAGTAATAGGTTGGTGGCCTGACATGTCGAGACGGCACATGGAAACTTCGAGTTGTGAGAGGGGTGGGGGCTGTGGAGCTCGGGAAATTATTTTTAATGTTTATCCGGTTGTTTTTCTCATATTTAATAAATTTCTTCGATGTTTTGTTTGAATAGAATTGAATATTAATACAAATTTCAATTAATAACAAGTCACAAAAGAAATCGATGACTGCCGGCGACATTCGATGTATGTACTTGTATTTACTAAAGTTTAGTGTTGCCCTACTTTTAAAATTTTTAGTTCCAGAAATATTCATTTTCACGACTTTATAGAAAACTAGGTATACTATGATGATTATGTAAAGTTTCTCATTTTATTTGGTCATGTATATACCTAACCTTTATTATCATTTTGGGTCGGACAGGGTTTTCTTTATATATTGTAAATGTAGATGATTCGATAACATGGGATTAAAGCATTGACATATACAAATGGACATGCCTTAGAGATGAGAATTGTAGCTCTACGAAAGAAAGTTTCGTCTATGTTCATCTCTCTCAAAATCATCATCATAAGGAAAATGATAGTGCTAGAACGAAAGCATAGGCCATCTCTCTCATTCTTTTCAAACCAAAAAATTACTGCGGATTATACGCGTACGGCATGTCCATTAGTGTATGTCTATGGATTGAAGCGATATATCGCGTACATTTTTAATATACATATTTTTTTAAATTATCTTGACATGCGTAGTATCCTCTTAGTAGTCTGTGCTCGAGACAGTCTGCTCTGGTCATAGACTTCTAGTATATAGACGTGGCATACCTACAGAAAAAACGTGCCATCGTTTGACATTTGTTCGAACATAATATGGCCGCCTCTTTCTAGGGCTGTCACTGTGTATTTGTTTCCAAAGATTTTAATATATTATTATTTTTTATTATTATAATTTTTTAATATAGTCTGTCTGTTATATAATTATTTTAATTCTCTCGTTTTCTATCGGCTTCTTAGATAAAGTACTTATTCATTTATTCATAACGTCACGTCTTTATCCCTTACGGGGTAGACAGAGCTTGAGGTTATAAGAACAAAAGCCACGTTTAGCGCGTTGGTAGGTGCATAGGCATAGATAGAAAATGGAATCAAAATAGTGATGGGTTGCTAACCTCATCGCTTAATGAAATGATTCTTAAACTTGGCCAATTCCCTCGACCGGTTTTTACAGTCTGCATGGGATGAGAAGCAGCATTAGAAAATTCATATTTTACATAATATGCACACATTTCCGCACCACCTATGATTAACTCATAAGTGGTGCGGAAATGTGTGTACTTGGCGCATTTTTATAACGTGGTTTCCCCCGTAGCTATACTCCACGATCTATTGTAATAAAGAAAGTTTGAATTTTGGCTAAGTCAAATGTCTATTTTGATTGGGTTACTAGATAAAAGGGTCCTCTCCCTCCCTCCTCTCAATTATGATCCTTGTTTGAAAGTATCTAAGTGTAATTATATTGTATAGACATTATTAAGTGCAAAAGGTGCAATAATAATAAAATACATTTATATTTTTTAAATATATTCGTTTATTAAACTACTAGCTTCCATAAGCGGGTTCGCCCGCCTTTAAAAGGTGATCTATGACGTCATTTGTATCCCGTCGTCATCATCATCATCATCTCAGCGTTTATCCCGGTTGCATCCGCGGCTTTCGCGTTGGAGCCCAGGGTCCGCTTTCCTGCACATTCTCCTTCATTTCGCACGATCTTTAGCATCCTGTGGTAAGAGCTTGTTGGCACGCATGTCATCTCTTACAACGTCAAGCCAGCACTTCTTTGGTCTAACCCACTTGTTCCGGCCCGGCGGAGGCGCCATGGCAAGACATTTGTTACCCACGTAACATGCCGCTTGCACAATGTTCTTGCATGTGGTAAACATGTATTATATGTTCTTCTTCTGTTTGAATCTATAAACAAAAGATAAAATCAATATCTATTATCAAAATAATTGAGTAGATAGATAATTAAATTATTTTTATTTAAAATATCATATTTCTTCCTTTAAAGTGACAAATTAAAAAAAATATTTTAAATAAAAATAAAACCGCCTTCAAAACACACCCAATAATAGATAATTGAAATCGGTGCTAAACCAAGTACATATGTTGGTCCCCGCTACACCCTACGCATCTAACATATTGGCACCGACTTTGAAAGCTGTTTTATTTTTATTTAAAATAATTTATTTCTTCATTTTAAGCGAAATAGTTAAAATTCCCTATCTCAAAAACTACTGAACCGATTTTGATGAAACTTGCAGTATTCACTAAGTTGAACAATGTCTAATATATAAAAAAGAATACCGAAATCGGACTAATAGTTCCAGAGATATGCGAACACAAACATAAAAACATACATACATATTTACATACTACACTTATACAATTCGGCACATTTGTTCAAACGCTGATATAGACTAACATATCCGAAAACAAGGCATTTTTGAAAATATTACATACATAACAGTTCGAAATGAAAACCTCCTTTTTATGAAGTCGGTTAAAAAAAATTTTGGACAACCCTAACATATGTCGGCAAATTACGTAAACAAATAAACATTTACAATATAGAGAAACGTGCTTATATAGTGTAAATAAGTGTGTATTTAGTAATTTAACGACTAATAAGTAATCATGGTTCATTTTAGTTTGAAAATTAGAATGATAAATGGTGATTTAGCTAGAAAAGAGGTAACTAACCTATGAAACGTCAATTGAGCTTGATTTCTGTTGTTTCTGGCACCACACATAACAATACAGCACGCAGGCATATTAAGTAATAGTTTTGTCACACGGTACACTACAAATCCACTTTAAAATGTCTTGTATATTATCAAAAAAAATAATTTTCGTTAAGTTACGTATCCCGTTGACAGCACAACTACCACGAAATTGTAACCTAAGATGGCCGGCGTTGGCACGCAGGCACGCTGCCAACAACTGTCAGTTCATTTTAATAGTGTTACCATAATTCCGCAGTAACAAAAATATATTTGTCTCTTTTGCCAAATGCAAATGTATTGTTGAAAAAAAGAGACAAAATAAGATATTACGGTTTTGTACCCTAAATTACATATATATGTATAATGAAAAATTGTATAGCTTGACAACAGCATCTCCTTATATTTCTATCTCAATGGCTCTGGTCCTGGACCTGTCACTGTCATTTCTGTCAACTGTCAACTTATCCTCAGTCATCACTGTCAATTGTCATCAGTGTCAGTCAGTGTTATCTTTCTTTTTCTCTTGGGTTTTGTTTGATCCAGTATTTTATTTTAGTATTTTAACTCCACGAAATAAGTTGTTAGAAATAACTGATAATAGCAGCATCTCAAGATGCTACGCAGCATTGTAGAGTATTATGCTGAACATGAACATTATAAATGTGGCTATTGTAAGCGCCCCGATACTAATTATAGCCATGGTAAGTTTATAAACATCTTTTGAGACATATTTGCTATTACCATAATATTCAATAATTATATTGATACAGGTATGTGGGCTCATGCTATGACTGTGAGTGATTATCAAGATTTAATTGATAGAGGATGGAGGCGATCAGGGAAATATTGCTATAAACCAACCATGGATGTAACTTGTTGCCCTATGTACACTATACGGTTCGTATATTTGATGTAGAATCACTTTATGCTTTCCTTGAATATTGCATTAAAATCAATCATGAAAATATAAGCTTTATTTGTGAAATACACAGTACAACTGATTCATGTCTGGAATGATTGTGATGGAGCTTGGTGCCAGATATATATAATATTATGCTTTGTGTTGGAGTACAAAGTAATTTGTTACAATTATTATTGAAAATTTAGATGCAGGGCCTTAGAGTTCAAACCAACTAAGTCTCAAAAGAAAGTATTGAAGCGGGTCAACAAAATGTTGATTGGTCAAGACTCCCAGCCTTCAGGAGACAATGGAAGGAAGATGTCAACCTGCAGCAGTGGTAGCGAGGTATTGGCTGAAGGGTTTGAAGAAGGTGGGGAGCAATTTGTGGAAACTATGAGGGAACATCAAGATATTAACTTTGATATTGCAAATAATAGTGAACTCTTTGACTATAATGCCAGGGAAGGTGTTGGAGGTAAAATTCATTATTCATTTCTCCATTTAAAATCTTTACATATTCCTTAGTTTGACATACATTCAAAATGTAACCACAAATTCAACACAAGATTCTAGATCCACTATCATAGAAATTATTCATAAGTTATTAAAAATCTTTATTGTTTTATAGAAATAGCATTTAGGTCATTAATGTCCTTGCCAGCAGACAATAGTTGATTAACATGATATAATAATGGATTATTGGCATTTTAAAATAAAATAAAAGCTAAGAGTTAAAGAAGAGAGAAGTAATGATCAGAGTGCTATTCTTTAATTAAATTTCACTTACATTTTTATTTTTTTTAAATATATTTCAGTAATTATGATCTCAAAACCAAAATACTAACAGGGTTTTGTTGCTAGTATTTTCCTGTAAAAAAAGTTGCATAGGAAAAAACCTTCATAAAAGTTAGTGTGTCTGATTTGTTTTATAACTTCACACATTAATTTAATTTGTCACATACCTATATTGTGCAAGCTACATAAACATTGTGAAAAAATATTCTGATAACACATCCTGTAGGTAATGATTGACTTGGAAATTCAGAATTATTAAGTTGATGGTAAATATTGCTGTGCCCTCGAGAAATTATTAAAACAAATTGGATTTCTGATATGATTCTTAACTGTTGTTTTTCAGATGGTTTGGTTCAAAAGGATACTAAAAAAGGAGAACAACCTAATCCCATAGTCCCTCAAGAAAAAATAGTTAGACCAGGTTTGTGTTATTTTATATAATAAAATAAATCAAATCAAATATTTATTCTCGATTCCACAATGATTTCCATAGCTCTTGGTATCAATAAAATTAGCCCAACGTTAGTACAGTTTATTCTTATAATTATAAATTAATTTGACAGTCTCCGTGGCGTAGCAGTAGCGATCGCTGCGCTTGGAGGCGCGGGTTCGATCCCCGTGCAGTGCATATATTTGTATGCATGAATATGAATATTTGTACTTGTCTGGTCGTGCCTCGGAAAGCACGTTAAGCCGTTGGTCCCGGATGCTATACAAACATCTAATGGCAGTCGTTACGGGAAGTTGAAGCCCTCAAAAGTCCAACAATAGGGATGTTTCCTGGGTAAGAAAAAAATGATTCTATTTAGTCCGCCATTCAGATTATGTAATAATATTGGATACGTATATATTGTTCTGTCAAATCAATAAAAATTGACAAATATAAAAGGCATCAAAGATCAGGAGTGGTGGCTGGTGACGTCACTGCTCTCTAAAAAGTGTAGCGTGCAGTGACGTCACGCCAGTTTTCAACCCACTGTGTCGTCTTCATTTTTTGTTTATATGAAAAAAGAAAAAATACGTGTATAGTATTTTTTGGAAATCTGACTGACGGACTAATTTTTTTTTTTCTTGTCAAATACTGTATTGGTCTAACTGTAATGCTTCGATATCGCCTTCGGGTTGTGGAAGTGAGACGGCAGTCGAAAATATCGAAGTTTAGCCAAAATCAGCAGGCAGGACTGCTGCAGCGGACCCCAGACTCCAAAAGCCGAAAAAGCTTCAGATGCGACTGGGATTAACTCTGAGATGATGATGATAAATTAATTTAAACATACTTTGAGTTGATCACTCACAGTGTGAACACTTATCCACTGTTTTAAGAGTAGAGAATCTCGCCTGTTTACTAACGTGTCCAGGATGCCATTTGCACCACCACCAACCAGTACCACTAACCAGTATGTTTGAGCAGTAACACGCTTCATTTACAGATGATTGCATAAAAGCAATTGAGAGTGTGTCACAGCAAACATAGTTGATTTGAAATACCCTAATATCTCTGGAACAACTGATCGGTTTGGAACCTTCATGTTCTAGAAGCAAAAACTTTGAAGACATGTGACCTCTACCAACCTGCACGGGCCCCCATGGTAGATTATGGCCCTCTCACCGAGAGGTGTGTGTCCCAGGACTAGGAACATTATATACTGATTATGAAGCCCTTTAAAGATACCTCAGGAATCTTATAAAAAACACCAAATCAGTAAACAATAATATAAAACACAAAATAAAATTCTGGGCGTAACAGTAAATGCGTACGCATACTGGCGGCATAGCACGGCATGGCATGGCAACCTTCACTTCGTGCAACTACATACTGACGAAAACTACACCGCGGAATGCTAAGGCATGTCGTGGCGTGCTGAGATACACCGAGACATACCATATCGACATCGCGCCTTCTCTTCTGAACAGTTGCTCTTCATCAGAACTGCCTTAACGCGGGTTTCGCACATAGCATAGCGAACATCGGTCGCCGGCATAAGTTACCACCCACCAGACAAAGTCATGCCGCCAAGCGATTCGTCGTGTTCTGGCATGATGTCTGGTGAAGCCGTACGGTGAACGGGTCTGAGCAGTTGTCCGGGTACGATGCGCGAAATGTTGTTGTGTCGGGAGTTTGGTTGTGGAGGGCCTCCAGATCAATTTCCCTCTGGCGCAGCATCGTTGGTCGTGTTGTTGGGTTTAACATTGCATCACCGCGCTCAACTGCCGTCTTCCTTCCTATTTACTCAGTTCCTTTGAGTGAGTAGGTTTAATGAACTAGCGCGTCTTACCATCAAAGATTGCATCACTGCTTACCATCAGGCGGGATTGCAGTCAACCGCTAGTTTGTAATTTATAAAAAGAAAAAAGTATCTACGACAATAATTAATTATTATCATTGAAATATTAAATTGTATTTTCATGACGTTTAAGTTGTTTTTCTATTAGTCGAATAAAAATGTATGAGCGCAAGCCTTTAGGAACCGATTTTACCAAGACCCGTGTAATGAGCCACTTGCATGTTATAAATAAAATAATATTTAGTATAAACTTTCAGTACCAGGTCCTGATCCTAATAAGGCGCCATGTAAAAAAGCTAAACAATTGAGGCGAGAAAGGAAGTTAGAAAAGCTAAAAGAGAAGGGAATTGATATAGCATCTATAAGCACACACAGAAACAAGGAGAAACAACTTGAAGATTTTATAAATGAGTTGCCTGATGATGTCAAACACAAACTAGAGGTATTCGCTCCATCAATGTAGCATAACTTTTTTGTTTCCATTGTCAGTTTTTTTGTAGTGGTTATTTGATTGCTGGTACTTACTCTTAGCTAATGTAAATCATTAGATGTGTTTTTCCAATTGATAACATCTTAGTATCAATTGTATTGTTTTTAGCTTGTATTTTTTATCATTTGCTGCGGTCATTGTAAACCTCGAATGTTCGCCCATTTGCATAATTATTTTTCAAGTAAATACTCATTTTTAGATAAAACTGGTCAGGACAAACCCGCCGAGTCCAGAATGGTTGGCATCCGCCAAGGAATCTCATGATGTGTATGTCAAGTATCAAACTACAATACACAATGATAAGCCAGATAAATGCACGGAACCCAAGTTTAAGGACTTTTTAGTACAAAGCCCATTGTTGGTGAGTCACATGGTACTTCTAAGAAAGTAAAATTAAAAGTGTATAGAGGAAGAAAGCCATATTTTAGAAATAGGCAATTGGGATGTATCCAAGGTATGAACATCAAAAAAATAATTAGTCCGACTTATAGATAATAAAAAAATTAAGACCCGTATTTTTTATTTTGTCGAAATTACCAAAAACTACTGAGATATAGCGTATTAAAGTTACGGGGCTAATTACGTCCGTGGTATATTTTATACCACGGCGTGACGTCATGCGACATTTAAAATCAATCTATCTTCCTGAGTATTTGAATGAAAGAAAAAATACGTGTTCAATCCATCCATACTAATAAAATAAATGTGAAAGTAACTCTGTCTGTCTGTTACGCTTTCCCGTTTAGACCTCTCAACCGATTTTGATGAAATATGGCACAGACAATCTTTAGACCCTGAGAAAAAACATAGGCTACCTTTTATCCCGGAAAAATTTGATGTTCCCGAAGGAAATCTAAAAAGCGCGATATAACCGCACTCCACGCAGGCGAAGCCGCGGGCGGAAAGCTAGTATTTTTTATAAATCTATCTGTTGGACATTAAATTATTTTTTAGGATACAACCCAATTATAGATATTGCAGGCGTGGTTACTCAACTTCGTAGTCAAAAACAAGCTCGCGGCAGGTGTTGCTACCATATTAAAATATCTGTGCTCTTTTAGTGTCTGCCTTCACAATCCGGATACTGGATAATACGATACCTATACCGATACCATATATATTACGATTATCGAATATCGACTGTATCATTAATAAAATTGAAGATTTTATAAAAGCGCTAATCAGTTATAATATTTGTATAGGAAGAGCACAGAGGGAATGGTCCTCATTGCGGCTACGGATCGTTCCACCAGCAGTACTGGCTGGACGGCAAGCTCCTAGCCGTCGGCGTCATCGACATCCTGCCCAAGTGCATCTCCTCTGTTTACTTCTTCTACAATCCGCAGTATATGAACCTGACCTTAGGGACTTATGGAGCTTTGAGGTAAGGAACTGATCTAACGCCCTATTTTAATAAGGGAACAGATAATAAAAAAATAATTAAGTGTAAAAAGACACATAACATACCTAGTCGTGAACTACACATGCTATACAACATGCGAAGTAATATAGCACAAATAATTGTTCTGGGAAACGACTTTTATTTTGATGTGATTATTTGCTGTTTGCTAAATGTAGCGCGAAACAATGAGCTTAAGGGCTCATGACTTCCTGTACCATCGTATGCACCCCGCATACGACGGTACAGGAAGTCATGAGGGTATATAAAGTTGTGTTATAACCATAGGTCGGAATAGGTAGAGTGAATTGGGGTTATTGATCGGAAACGTATATATATTAATATGGACATTCCTCCAGATTTACGGAATTGGTTGATTATTAAAAAAAAAATGTATAAATTATATTAAGGCGTAAAACCATTTGATTTGGCCATACCCTTCATTAGAGGCTAAAAATAAAATATTCATCATCAACCTTTTTATCGTCCCACTGCTGGGCACAGGTCTCCTCTCATACAGAGAAGGATTGAGCGTAATCACCACGCTTGCTCAATGCGGGTTGGCGATTTCAGACCTATAAATCCAGGTTTCCTCAAGATGTTTTCCTTCACCTTCAGTCATTGGTGTCCAAGATATACTTAGAAAGTACATATAACTTCAGAAAAGTTACATTGGTACTGGCCTGACTTGGAATCGAATCCGCGCACTCAAACTTGAGAGGCTGGTGTTTTAACCACTAGGCCACCATGACATTTAAAATAAAATATTGATATAAAATATTAATGCTTCGATCGGAATTTGATTGTTTTTATTTTTCAACAAGTAAATAATAAATTAGTTTAGTTTTGTTACCTTCCTTTAAATGAATTGAGTAGTAATAATGTCACTACCAACATTAACAATATTTACTTGGATTCGGAATTACATTCCGGGAAAATGGCTTATCCACGTTATTCTTTCTGTGAACATTTATGATACAAGTACTAAAAATCATTCCACCTGTTCCGACCTATGGTTAAAAAGTGAAAAAAATATTTTCTTTAAATATGCCACTAAAAATTGATTTTAGTAATTCCGGTTCCCATTTATAGACCACCATAGAAAATGATGGTTTACTTAACAAAGTCGAGGCTTTGTTAAGTGTCTTTTTACACCCTAATAATACCTTTACTTAAAAAATCTTATAATGTTGTTGTAGTATGTTACCTACATCCAGTTTTCGGTATATTTTAGGGAGATCGAATTCACGAGACGCCTGCATTCTGAATGTCCGGAAATCGAGTATTACTACATGGGCTATTATATTCACTCCTGCTGTAAAATGAGGTATAAAGGAAACTTCTTTCCGTCGGACTTGCTGTGTCCGGAGACATACAAATGGTTCCCGTTAGTGGAATGTATTCCTAAGCTAGAGGCGTCGCCGTATTCAAGATTAGACCCTGATCTCGACAGTGTGGATGAGAATTTTCCAAAGGAAAGCGATTTGAATTACATACCGATATGGATGAATGGAGTCGCTATGCTGTACAAAGCGTATAAGAGGCATGAAGCCGGAAAAAAACATGGAAACCAAACAGACGAGTTGATTGAGTACTCTCGTTTGGTGGGTTCTAAATCTGCGAAAAGCTTAATTCTAGTGCTGTAAATATTACTAAAACAATACTTTATCTAATACCTAGTATAAAATTTTGTTGTATTATTTCAATTTATTGTTGAAGTTGCAGTCTTTAAAACATTTTATTACTAACGTGTTCGAAATCCATATTTTAAATATCAATTTTTTTTTATCTCTCTCTACTGTTTATATTTTGTATGTATGTATTTATGTATTTATTATAATTTTTTTTGTGTTTCTCTTTCAACTTCTCTTTTATATCTTTGCACCTACCATGTTTTGTCTCTGCATCACCCTAAGGTAGACTGGTAGAAAATGCCTAAGGCATTAAGTCCGCCATTGTGCAATGTTTCTTTTTGTGCATAAAGTTTTTATAAATAAATAAATAAAATCCTTGTTCTGTTATAAACGCGATTTTAACGTCAATAGACCTACAGCTTTTAAATGCAATAATGTACTATCATACTATTTTTAAGACACTATATTCACAAGATTTTTTAAAATGTTATTTAATTTTTGCACAATTTTTTTTTTCAATATTTTATTTTTAGAATATAATATGAACAAGTAATATTTTAATGTAGTTTTTTTGAGTACGATATACCATAAAAAATAACAACTTCAAAATAAATAAAACTAATTCTTAGAACTTCACCAAATATGTAATAAATCAAAACAAACATTATGGTATAACGTTCAAAATAACCCGTACTATAAATATGACACTGGGAATATGCGTATAAAATTTGCCGCGAAACAAAGCGTACAAAATTCGGCCATTTATCTATAAATCTGTTGAATTACGTATTGCTTACAAAATTAGGGGTTCATGAAATGATCGTCAAATATTTTGGTCATCAAGTAAAGTAGTGAGTTTTGGGTATGAGCTTTGGGCACTGTGTGGAGTCAGCGGATACTGTTATAACTTTTCACTTTATTCAGGCAAGGATGCTGAAATTTTCTGATAGTACTGACGATGACTTGAGTCCAAGAGTAGAGTTGCTTGCAGTATGTACGGATCCCAGCGCACATGTAGTGTACTTCGATAACTTTTTCAGCAGTGTGCAATTGTTGATTGATTTGAAATCTCAAGGGTTCAGAGCTACAGAACAGTCAGAGACAATAGGACTAATAAATGTCCTGTTATGACCAAACAAGAAATGAAAAAGGAATGTTTTGATTTAATAAAATATGCCTGAAATGGCATGACAACAAAGTAGTATGTCTTTTAACAAATTTTGATACTGTTGAACCTTTTGTAAAAACTAATAGGTAATCAAAGACAGAAAAGGCCAATGTAGCCGTGAATCAATAATTATTCATAATTATAATAAAAACATGAGAGAAGTAGACAAGCGTGATTGGTTGATTTCTAAATATCCAATCCGCTTTAGAGGTAAACAATGGTATTGGCTTCTAGTCATCCGTGTTTTAGACATGTCCCTAGTGCCTGTATTATTTACAACCAGGTAAATAACGATTTCAGACGAAGGGTTTATATTTCTTGGATGAAAAAAATCTGAAGATAAGTAAACCTACATCAGCCCCCTAATCGGCGAAAACATTTTTGTCAAATGATTGCGACTAGTTGGGATCATTTGGACCGAACGGACCAACGGGCGGGCCGAACGAGCCCAACTGATCCCAACTAGTCGCAATCATTTGACAAAAATGTGTTTGCCGATTAGGGGGCTGGGTCTTCCGATGTTCCTGTACAACCTGTCAGATATGACAATTTTCGTCGCTACATGATGAAAAGAGACAAATAAAGGCTTTGCCAAGGATAAGGCTGTAAAAAAATCCTTTAACATTTTGTGCTAAATGTCAAAAAAAAGCAGTGATTGTTTTATTCCTTCTCATACAAAATACGTTTATAATTAATGTTTATTTTAAAATTCTCGTTTGTGGTCGCAGTTTTCAAATAAAGCTGATTTTCTTGTAACTAACATTATTTTTTCAGAAAGACAGGTTGATACAGCACCCAAGGTAATTTTTAAGGAAAATAATTTAATATTATTGGTTTTTAACATATTAAGAATTTCATTTAAAGATTTGATAAAAAAATTTCAATTTATTCGATGCTTGGGATGTACCTAATGGATTAATTATCTTGTTATTAATGGATTAATTATATTACATTGGGTAACCCGATTGATGTTTTCTATGTTTCTAAAGACGTACGTTGTTAATGTGTAAATTAACGATGCGTGAATCTTGGCACTTATAATGAATGTCACTCTTTTGTTAAGAACATAAGAACGACGAATAGTTGGTAGGTAATAAGTCCTTGTAAAGGGAATGGCTGTCACACTACCGGGCCGCGTCAAAGATCATGTGAACTACGTGCAGAACTATCCACTTACATCAATGGATGTATTAATTAATTATTTTATTAAGTGTCAATGTTCTTCGCTCTGTAGCGACAGCACGATCTGTTTACAAAGTATTTAAGTTAATGGATTAAAGTTAACCTTGGTGATTGTAAAGAAATACAGTTCAAAATGTGTTTGTCCATTATATTCTTGTCTCTAGTACGTGTTTAAGATGAATATTACTAAGAATAAAAGGTCCTGTTTGAACTTAAATTAGGTTAAAAAATAGTAAAATATTTTCGTAGTAAGTAATGTACAAGTTCAAAACTGGATTTTTTAACTATACCGGTCACTCCATTGTTCAATTGATATTTTATAGCAAGTTTTTAAACAAATAGATAATATTGACTTTTCAAATGTTGAAACATTTAAAAATCAGTTAACACTTAGAGATATATTTAAAAAAAGGGTGAAATATTTACAATTTGACAAATATTAGTACAAACATTAGTTAAATATGGCCGTTTTAAAATATAAAACGTTAAATTAGAATATTACAATATAAAATTGTTGTATAAAATATATTACAATTGTCATTAATTATCCAAATTTCATTATGTTAACAGTTAACCAGACTCTTGATAAATGTCTCTCTGCCATTTAAAACAGTAAGTATTCATTTAAATAGTCTAATGTTAATCCCCACCTGATATGTAACAACTTATACATATGTTGCGTGTACTTAATGGCATTATATTTAATTAATTAATTTACTAGTCATGTTACATCCTTTAGTTTGCGTTTCTTTGCTGTTTCTTGCAATATATTACAATTATAATTATGTCTGCGTTTTATTTTAATCTTCCTGTTGCTTGCTGCTTACTTACCTTATGAGTGTTTTGTTAACCTAATATTTAGGAGTAAATTTCATTTGTTTTAAGTGAGATTAGATAGGTATGACAGTATAAGTTATTTATTTATATAGATATATTTTATGACGCACCAAAACTACATTGTACTAAAGATTTGATCGACTATAAAATACATAAATTCATATGCCTTATACAATATGTTAAGAAAACTCTGTCCGACCCGTAAGGATAGTAAAGGTTAGGTAAACACATGACCAAATAACATATGAAATTTTACATAATCATCATAGTAACAATACTAGTGAATTTTGAAATAATCTTTTTTCCCGCGAATTAATTCCAACTTTCCCAAAATTTGGTAATTTTTAAAAAGTGACAACATTATTTTTGACGGTGTAATTCTGAGCGAATAGCGATGCGACCGCGTGCCGCGTGCCCTGCCCCTCTTTGCCCGCGCCTGTATGGCCTATCGCACATGTTTTAAGTTACCTTTTTTTGCGAAATAATATTAATTTTTTTAGGGGGATATTTTTTTTAAGTTTAGCCCGGCTTTGTAGGCATTAGTAGAATTAGTTATCGATACCTAACAATACCTTCACGGATCGGACAGGGTTTTCTTTACATATTGTATGTCCGCATGTGCTGTCTGCGATCTCGTCGAATAAACAGTAATTTGTTTGAATACATGTAAGTCAAATAGTAAACCCCGACTTCATCTTCTTCTTCAGTCTATAGGGGTCTACTGCTGGACAAAGGCCTCTCCCAAGGCTTTTCACAATGATCAGTCTTATACTGCCCGCATCCATCAGCTTCTCGCGACCTTTACCAGGTCATTGGTCCGCCTTGTTGGGGATCTATCTACGCTGCGTCTTCCGGTACGTGGTTGCCGCTCCAGAACCATTTTTTTGTTTAGGATGGGAAATCATCAAATGACTTCCCGCTCTGGGCGGAGGGGAAGGGCGTGTCAGATGATGCGTGATTTTAGTTTTACTGATTAAAGTCCACCCGTGTTCCTTCCTGTGCGACGGCCAGGGCCACGGTTTCTTTTTTAACCAACCCGCAACCCTAGCCCAGGAGGCATCGGTTCTCGTGGACCCCGTCACGGTGTACTGACATCTCTTTGAGGCGCGCGTGAAACACAAAGCAACGTCGACCCGGGCCTGGTTCTTACCGGGCGGCGAGCGCAAGCCCGCGCCTAAGGTGCCCGGTGTCCGATGTTGTCTCCCGACCAGGGCGTCTCTTGCGGCGGCTAGTGGCGTGAGGGTGCTGGGATTCCCGCGCCCTCACGCGCTCCGTTTCCTCCTTTGCCAGCATCCCTGCTTCGAAGAAGGAGGTGACGGCTTGTCATGCACTCTCGCTCCGGACCATGGCCTGGACCAGGATCGGACGCGAGAGATTGCCGCCACGAGGACACGGCGGTACTCTACCCAAGCTGGGCAGACCTCCACACAATGGTGACACCCTGGCGTTTCTTTCCGCCTTGTCCGGAACAGGAACTTCTAATAACTGAATAATAATAATACATATATTTGTTCCGTGCGAGAATTGAACCCGCGACACGTAGCGCAGCAGTGGATCGCTCAGCCACTGCGTCAATCGTGTCGACAAATACTTTTAACTTATCCTTTTCAATTGTTTGCTGTTCTCAACCAATTGATTAAATACATTGCTGATATCGATCAAATCATGCTTTTGCCTTGTTTATAAAGATTAGATTGACGTGTGTATACCCTGAAAGTACTTACCTAAGATATTTTACGAGATTATACTTATCTACACCCATCATGATTATTCATACCCTCAAAGATCAGCGGATGTACTTATTGTCTGTTTCAAAAGTATCTAATGAAAATGTAATAAAGTTGAACTATTCTTGAGTAAGAATACGAATGACAAAATCAATCAGATCTGTACATCGCAGTGCACTACGGCACATACGCCAACAACAACCAATCATAATATAAGCATACCGATCTGTGCTGCAACACTGACCTCCATCTTCCGCATCCAACCTGTCGCAGCCACTTTCTTTCAATCCTTTGTCCACCGAGCTGAAGAGGACTAACCACACTACGCGTGCCGATTCGTGTCTTCACTTCAGCAGGGTAATTGCGTAATACACTACCAGTAGCAATGGGTTTCATTTTGACACTTGAACAACATTCATTGGGTTATTAAGTCGTTGAACAGACACGAACATAGGGAGCAATGGATTAGCAGTTAGCTTCAAAATGATTCCAATTGATAGTTCTAGTTTGATACGGAATTAGAGTGCAGGCTGCTTTTAATACGAATATCATCATCATCAACCTTTTTATCGTCCCACTGCTGGGCACAGGTGTCCTCTCATACAGAGAAGGTTTGAGCGTAATCACCATGCTTGCTCAATGTGGGTTGGCGATTTCAGACTTAAAGTCCAGGTTTCCTCAAGATGTTTTCCTTCACCTTTTAATCAGTCATTGGTATCCAAGATATACTTGAGAAAGTATTAAGTATATGTACCTACAACTACATATACCTAACTTAGAAATGTTACATTGGTACTTGCCTGACCTACAATCTAACCCGCACACTCATACTTGAGAGGCTAGTGTTTTAACCACTAGGCCACCACGCCTTTCGAAAACGAATATCTTAGATAAATATAAATATATATACGGACAAATCACACAGACTGAGCTAGCCCCAAAGTAAGTTCGAGACTTGTTTTATGGGATACTAACTCAACGATAATATACATATTTATAAATAGATACTATAGATAAACATCCAATACCCAGGCCAATCAGGAAAAGATCGTTTTCTATCATGACCTGGCCGGGGATCGAACCCGGGGCCTCCACGTCGCAGGCAGGCGTGTTGATTGCCGCGCCACGGAGGACGACAATAACGATACTAATTCCCTTTAGTGAGTAATTGCATAAGAATTTAAAGTAAAAAGTATTTTTATCAAATAATTTTTCAACAGGCTGTAGGTTTAAAGGTGCTATCATCATTATGACTAACCAGAAATCCAGATAGGTAGGTACTTTGACACGTACATTAGGTTTATTACTACTTAGGTAGTTACATACCTACTGAAGACACATTACGTCCATTAATAAGTTAATCTTTTTTGTTTCGGGTTCGGTAAAAAAATGATTAGTTGCGATAAGTTGCACGGCCGTGTAATATTTATGTGGCTGGTTTTTTTTTTTTATAATCCTGTCATGGCGTTAATTTATACCGGCATCTTGTCCCGTGTCCAGAACTGGTCTTGCAACGCATGTTTGATGCAAGTCTTCATCGTTTATGAGAAAACGAACAAAAATTCTATAACATTGCAAGCCACTTGAGAGCAATCGCTTTTTTACATCATGTCTTCTTCGGTAATTGTATTTGCTTGGCTAATTTATAATCGTGTGATTTCTACGTAATTTAGTTGCTAATAGGTAAAGAACCCACATCGAAAATAAATAGGTATGGTAAACATTCGAGTTCGACAAGTAGATACATACACGATAGTGCTTCTGGCTGCGACTTCGTCCAAAATATCGCATTGTAGAAATGTGTCTAAGGTCCGTATTACAGAACGTTACTCAAGCATTGATCTCTGCTTAAGCATTACTTAAAACTAGTTTCAACCAATCAAATGGCTTGAAACGAGACTTAAGTAGAGCTTGAGTTTTGAGTGACGTTCTATAATACGCACCTAAATGTCGTAATGTTAACAGCCTATAGGTAACATTTGTCAAGGATATTGCTTATCTATGATAGCCATATACAACGTGTAACAAAAAGGGTATATACATACCAAGAGCATGGCATCTTTAGATGATATCTAACGATATCGGAAGGGTTTCAACTCAAAATAAAATACTCTAAAAATTGATACCTAATTTTCGGTTTCGTGTGTTTCTTAAAATCAAATCATAACGAACGTGGCACCGCACTACATACGTTATAACTACTCGTTACCCGTCACGTTACTTGCCAAAATCCGATAAATGTCTTCAATATCTCTGTGCGACTAGTATGATAGTAGCCTATCACAGGCAGTGTTTTCCCTCATAACTTCCTAACATAAAGAGATAGGATTAAAAAACCCTTCCAATATCGTTTGATATCATGTAAAGATGCCATGCCTTTGTTATGTATATACCCTTTATGTTACATGTTGTATATGACATAGCAATATACAGTATGTTAACTAACAGAGGGCGTCCCCGTTAACCCGAAATAGTATAGCATACATACATGCTAAAATAGTTATTTGTTATACAAGAGTGCAAAGTTGCTTTTTAACCGCGTGTTCAATTTTGATGACCGAGCAAGCGAAGGATTCTGAATCCTGAACGTTAGCGAGGGAATCAAAAGGACACGAGGTGAAAAATCTTTGCACTCGAGTGCAACACGTAACTTTTCATTCCACCTCAGCGAGGAAATGACTAAATGCAATAAAAAAAATGTTTACAATCACAAGATAGGTACACTTTTATTTCAGTTTAGGTATTAATTACTACATTATGACAGGTAAGTATTACAGAATAATCTTTAAATTATAATAAAATAATACTAAAGTATAATTAAGAAAATTTTAAAGTAACGTTGCAACAGTTATTTAAATTGAGTGTAATATTTCTGTTTGGTACTGTAATATTGGTGGTAGTCACTTGTGTACTGTTTTTCGGTAAACTGTCTGTCATACTTAATAGTTGTACCGATTCATCGGATTCCCTTGGCGTGAATGTTGGAGAGAGAGGGAGATGGTTAGGTGTTTCATAACGGCTTATTTTTGATGTAGAAGGGCCAGTCCAAGTTTCCGATTGAGGCTCTTTCAGTGTAATGGCTCCTACGATGCCTTCACATATTTTAGACTTATTTTGGATGGAATCCTCTATGTATCCCTCTACAACTGCATTGGTCTTTCAGCCTCCGTGGCGCTTAAGGGACAGGAGATCAGCTCCGGAATCAGCCAAAAGTGTGGCTGAAGTTCGTCGGAAACAATGACCCGTGTACAACAGGGGTTCTGGAAGTTAAAGAAATGTTGCTATTTCTCGTGGGATACTGCCAATTTTATTAGTACCCATAGGCTGTCTAACACACTTTCCATTGCGATACTGTAGAAAAAAACGATTGATTGGGGTGTTAGGCGGCCGTAAGGCTTGATATTTCTCAACAATCGTTACGTATTCCTTGCGAATGACAAAGTTGCGGTCTCTTTTTGTCTTTGTATTAGGTAAATTAATAGTAAGTCATCTGAATGTTTCTCAATGTTTTTGACATTAAGTTGTGTTAGTTCATTAGTTCGACATGCTCCGTTTATTCCAATAATAAGAACAACCTGCAATGTAAATAGTATTGTAGTAGATAAATGAATAAAATTTATATGAACGCATAATTATGCCTATCAACATTTACTAAGTATACTATTTAATTGAGATTAATATATGTACTTAAGTAGATAATGAATGTGCAACTGACTTACTTTTGCCGCCAAATATACGGAATCGGGTGCTTCGTTAAGAAACTTTTCAATATCAGATAGGTACTGTGAAAACCTTCGATTTTTTTGGATGATGACCAGATGAGGCTCTTTTTAAAAATGCTACTAATTTAGGATAGGTATCGATATGTATGTCTTTTTTCATCTTTATTGTTGCTTTTAGCATCGAATACATACTCCATAGAGTGCTTGCTTTCTTGTTCTCGGATAATTCTATAAAATATGCCAGCAAAACTTTTTCTGAGAAAGTTTTGGCTCCTTTTGCTAGTCGCCACGTGTTGAACATATCGTACTGTTTTAAATACTTCTCGCGTGATTGTTGAGGTAGAAAGCTCATTTGCACATTATTAACAGTTTCAGTCAATTCTGTTGGCGTCAAACAAACTTCCTCGTCGCTAGAATCACTCATTTTAGTTTTTCACTTGTTTTCAAGTTTCTTTTTTTAATATAAGGTTTAACAATGACGTGAAAAAATGCCGCGTAAAGAACCGCGTACAAAGAAAATTGAAAAAGAACACCAAGAAGGTTCCGAGTCTGAGTTTTTAACAAATTAAAAAAAAGTTGTATGATATATTCGGCACCATAGAGGTAACAGTAAATAGGTTTAATGTTTTTTTTTAATTTACGAACTTAGTGCACACGATGTTCTAAATTCAATTTACTTTATCCTCTAGAGAATAAAAACGGCTTTTCCAGTCAGATATTGAAGATTAAAAATACTCTTTCCGAGATGGTGGGATGAAAAAAATATTTCCATTCGAAAACAAATATTTTTTTAAATTTTTCCAATAAGAAAATATTCAATAAAAAATTTAAATTGACATGTAAAAGAAACACACTGTACACGCGAACTTGAAAGACGGCAAGGTCGAAATTTGTTTATGATACTACGCTACTATTTTGATTTAAAACAGGAGGTTTCAAATTTATTTCCAATTAGAATTTTTTTTATTCGGATTTTTTTATGCTTATTTTTCTATGCTGATATTTTTATTTTAATCTATTAATGATATATATATTAACGAGTTTAAGGGAACGCCCTCTGTTATTTAACATACTGTATATGATAGCCATATCCTGCGAAATAATCCTTTAAAAATTCTGTAGGTAAGTATTTGATAATATATTTTTTTTTTCCTTAAATACAGTCCTTAAGCTCTGCGTCGCCGATCTTGTGACCAGCGAGGTTTTATAATTATTGGTATAGATTAATATTACTTAGTATATTTACCTATTCTAATATGACCTACCCAAACGTCATTTCTTTGATATTGTTCGCCGAATCATTGAGCTCCACTTCTGCTCCACTGATTGGACAGGTCCACTCAATCTGGACACCGATTCTACATGCTCTTCATATGATTTGAAGAAGATTATGTTTGGATTTTAAATTAGATTGACCTTTGAGTTTGTTTCGGCCTTTCTTCTTAGTATAGTCTGATAGAAAACATCCAACACACCTAATTAAAAAAATATGACGACGTGAGCGACGGCGGAGCGATAAATAAGGTCGCCACCATCTTGGTGTGGTGGTACTGGCTCCATTTCGTAGGTGGCGTTTTGAATTAAAGCACATAATGTAAATATATCCTCCACTCTTGACAATAACAATTTAAATAGGTAAACCAACAGTTTCGCTCCGGAGAAGTGCCCTGGTCCGCGTCTCAAAGCGAACTGCGAAGTTACGGTTCGACAATCCCCACTTTCCAAACGACTCTGTCCACGTGCCGCTATTACAAAATAACGTCATAGCGTTTGCCCCACTACTACGTAAATCAAATGAGCAACTCCCTACAAAATGACACCGCCATCCACGACAAATATATATTTTAAAGAGTTTTTACAAACCTTACAGAAAATATCTAAATCAATACTTGACGAAGGAAGGATAATAAGTTCATACGTATAACTTATCTAATAAGATCTATCAACTCTAGACGAGACAATGCACTATTAAACGCTGAGATGGTCACTAACACAATAAAACGTCTAGTTTTTTTTTTAGCTACTGTGTAGCGCGGCCGCGTAGCCAACATGTTTGCATTTTATATCTAGGTCCTGTCTAATTAATCGTGGTTACTTTTTTCCTTTTACAATCTGATCTATTGATTCTATTTCTATGTAATGCAGTCCTTGCAGGATAGCCTCCGTGGCGTAGCGGTAGCGAACGCGACCGTTGTGCAAGGAGGCGCGGGTTCGATCCCCGCACAGTGCAAATATTTGTATGCATGAATATGAATATTTGCACTGGTCTGGTCGTGCCTCGGAAAGCACGTTAAGCCTTTGGTCCCGGTTGCCAAACGAACATCTAGCGGCAGTCTTTACGGGTTGTTGAAACCCTCAAAAGTCTAACAATTGATCTCTAAATTGGTCTAACTGCATTGCTTTGATATCGCCTTCGGGTTGTGGAGGTCAGACGGCAGTCGCTTCATGGAAAATGTCGAAGTTTAGCCAAAAATCAGCAGTTAGACTGGTAAAGCGGACCCCAGACTCCAAAGCTGAAAAGCTACGGATGCGACTGGGATTAACGCTGTGATGATGATGATGGTGATGCAGTTCTTGCAGGATGAACTTAGTGAGGTTCAAGGTTAGCAGAACTCCTACCCTAATTTTAGGCCGAATCCATTTAGTTCTTAGATCGCTATTGTAGTTAGATTGCTATCTTAGTAAGATTGCTCTATGAAAAAGGAGATTAGCGTCCAGAGAAAACCTTATTCAGTGCTACCATAGAAAGAAGTATCCTTTATATTTTTATACTTGGTAGAAATCCATTGGTGCTACCAGAATGCAAATGCATACCTAGCTACAAAAATTCTAAATAATAATAAAAGTGTGGTGCAGTGTCTGAGCGGTAGACTCCTGAGCTAAGTGTCGCGGGTTCGATTCCCGCACGGAACAAATGTGGTTGGAGGTATGTGTTAGTTTTTAAGTGTTTGTAAACGCACACCCACGATACAGGAGTAATTCCTAGTGTAGGGCAAAGTTTAAAAGAAGCAAGATAGGTCACATAATCTGAATTTGCGACATATTTGCCCAAACTGTAAAATAATGTTTGGATAAATAACTTAGGTAGGTACATCTAAGCTTGAATTTTGCATGAATGAACCTAATGGACGTGACGTACTAAAACTCAACCGTGCATGCATAATTTGTTAAGATTGGGCAAAACCAGATGTACGTAATTGATACAATCATACTTTACAAAACATTTGATTACCTATAAAACCTGAAGTGATCACCGAATAAATATACTTACCTACCTAAGTCATTACAATTTAAATATATAATCGTTTTCAAAACTATTATAATAATAATTCCTCACACCTGTAACTCGTACCGGTAAGGTACGTAGAACGAGTCGGTATAAAAGTTATTTTGAGTTCCTTGTTGTACTGTGTTCCTTATAGTAACTGTTATCATTATATGAATAATTCATCAATTAAACTTAGGGCATGATCCTTTTTTTTTGTTTGTTGGGATGGGAAATCATCAAATGACCCGTGTTTCTTCACTTGCCTGTGCGACGGCCAGGGCCACGGTTTCTTGTTTAACCAACCAGCAAACCATGGCCCAGGAGGCATCGGTCTTTGTGGACCCCGTCACGATGTGCTGACATCTCTTTGAGGCGCGCGTGAAACACACGCGCCGTCGACTCGGGTCTGTTCGTTACCGAGCGGCGAGCTGCCCACTGTTCACCGCCCGCAGGCGCGCGCCTACGGTGGCTGGGAGTTCGGTGTCATCTCCCGACCAGGGCGTCTCCTGCGGCGGCTAGTGGCGTGAGGGCGCTGGGATTTCCGTTGCCTCAGGCGCTTTGCCTCCTCCTTTGCTAGCATCACTGCTTCGCAGAAGGAGATGACGGCCTGCCATGCACTCTCGGACCATGACCTGGACCAGGGTCCGACGCGAGATATCGCCGCTGTTCGCCGCTACAAGGACACGGCAGTGCTCTACCTAAGCCGGGCAGACCTCCGCCGTATGCTCCACCGTGTCCTCAGGGCGATCCACACAATGGTGACACCCTGGCGTTTTCTCCCGCCTTATACGGAACAGGAACCTCCCTGAAGGAAAAAGCCGAAGTTATGTACCGAATCGCCATTTATTTTTCAGAGTCATAGAATGTTAATATATTTTTCAAAAGTGACAGGAGTCAGTTTATATTTTAAAGTGATAGGAGTCATTTAGACGAAGGAGTTTCCAACATCCTCCCACCTTTGGGGCGGAGGCCCAAACTCTTCT